>CM067370.1:33120254-33267754 GCA_034401795.1 Chaetoderma sp. LZ-2023a | reverse complement strand
GACCGCGTGACATATACCCATCAATCATTTTTGACAGGAGAACAATAGCGTACAGCGTCCCCCCTAAACTAATCACGATAACCGACGGGATCATCTTTAGAAGATCTTCCTCGTTCACACATTTTCGGTGTTATGTCTCTTTCATATATTTAATTTTATTTAGGTAGTAAATCCTAGAGCACATTGAGCCCACGCGATGCGGCAGCGATTCGATAGAAAGCTACGAGTTAAGACCGGTTTATGGTCCTTCGCATTTACGTAGCGCGATGATCGTGCGACTGGTTAGACGTCGTTGTCACATCGCAGTTAATTTATAGTTAATAGTCTAGTCACCTTTTCTAAGTTTGCCGTATTTTTGGGTAGATTCTTGGCAATCAAGTATTTACATATTGTAGATTTCGGGGACCGTCTGACGTCGGCCAATCGATCGTGTCTCACAATATCGGTTCACAAGAATAGCATACAGCGTCCCCCTAGACACCTCGCGATAACCAATGGGATCATTTTTAGAGGATTGTTGTGTTCACACATTTTCGGTGTTATGTCTGTTTCATATATTTAATTTTATTTAGCAAGTAAAGTCTAGCGGACATTGGGCCGACGCGATGCGGCAGTGATTCGAGAGTAAGCGACGAGCTCGATGATCGTGTGACAGGTTAGACGTCCTTTTCACATCGCAGTTAATTTATAGTTAATAGTCTAGGGGCATATGTCACCTTTTCTAAGTTTGCCGTATTTTTGGGTAGATTCTTGGCAATCATGTATTCACATATTGTAGATTTCGGGGACCGTCTGACGTCGGCCGATCGTTTCTCACAATATCGGTTCACAAGAAAAGATAAATGATTTGACTGTTCATATCGATTCTCAACTGATGCTAAATGGACCGGACGCTACTAGAGGTAAACTGGTTGTGTAGTTGCGTCTATGCTTGCCTTTAATGGTGAGCAAAGATAGTAGTCGTCTCGCCTTCTTCGCGGGAAACACTGAACAATATTTATATTGAACATCCGGGCATGCCTTACCTATCTGACTTATCCATGCACGGGAATGTGTAGCTTTCCTTTGAGGACAACGAATAATCAACGCTTAACTTGATTATATATATATATATACACACAAATGTATAGATAATTTCTAAGTTATTCTATTCAGACAATCAGACCAACAATTTATCATGCTTACTACACGAGCTACAAAGTCTGTACTCGCGGATGAACGGGGGTACAATCATGAAAACTGCTGCTCTGCAGCAGCTTATGCTATTTATTCTTCCCGCCGTTTTCATAAGAAACCACACCAGAATCCAAGCTCCATTAAGTAGAATTACAGTCATCCAATCATCAATTTCTTCGTCATCTAAGCTATCTGATTGGTTCGATTCCAGCTCTGCGATTGGTCAACATCATCATTTAGTCAATCCATTTCTTTTCACAAAATACGTTCTGCGCATGAGCGTCAGATCAACCTGTCATCACTGGTTGAACCCTGATCACCACTAAATTGGACTTGAACAAGTCTGTCGCCGATCACATTCATCGATTGGCAGGAAACTTC
The DNA here is from genome assembly GCA_034401795.1 of Chaetoderma sp. LZ-2023a. NCBI lineage: Eukaryota > Metazoa > Mollusca > Caudofoveata > Chaetodermatida > Chaetodermatidae > Chaetoderma > Chaetoderma sp. LZ-2023a. Next base: position 33,266,197 of record CM067370.1, on the reverse strand, counting down.
AGCCTTGAAGCATATGAAGTTCCACAATCATGTCTGAATTGTAATTATGTATTTATATCATAATCTATTTAGATCATGGAAAGGAATTCCATTAATATGGCTGGTTCCAATTATTGATTTTCTAACGCTATGTCTAACGTCTGTCCATGTCGCCACATTACATCATAATATCATATCTTATTATTTTAATTGTATGAACCCCTATTGCTTAATTCTAAATCATTTCCCGCTGATTATAATCTGTCCGTATTAGTCGCTGTTGAATATTCTTGCTGAATATCTGCAGAACACGTTACTGAATACTTTACCGAATATCTTACTGAATATCCTATCATTCAGTCATTGCTTACTTCCATACAAACAACACAACTTTTATGCATAATCGCATGTTGATTAGCATTCCCTATTTAACAGTACGCATGGACTAATAGTGTTCCCTAAAAGATGCTACTATATTTTGAGACCAGGCGGTATCCACCTCGAGAGTCTGATGCACTACGCCAACAATTCGGTAGGACATAAATGAACGCATCACAGTTAGTTGATCAGACCAACCCATTCAAATCCATGATATGTGGAACCATACCATCCGTGATTATGAAAATGATGGTTGCCAGTTTTGCTATTAAGATCTAGGGCCTCCAATTTGAATTTGAAAATGTCCCCCTTTGATCACCCAATTTCTAGGATGTTGTCGAACTGAGGTGTTGCAAAAACATAATCCAAGATGATATAGACACGGTATCGAGGATAGATTAATTGTCAAATGTTGCTTTAAGGTTACTCACTCTAGATGCCCCCCAACACACAGCAATTGCATGAGCAAGAGGTATAAATGTTGTTCAACAAATGTCCTATTTCGATACTTTCTAGATCTTGGCCAATCATTACTGGTGTAATGTTCGAGCAAGTCTCTTCTTCTCAACTACATTTACAAAGTTCGCTATAAACCACATTCTTACCTCTGGATGAACATCTTCTCGAACACTTCGATTTCTGACAGTTACATCTGACGGGTTGTAGCACTGATAGAGGAGCTGGTGCAACCTGAGACAGAACTGTCAAAGGTTTACCACGTTGCTCTCGCCATCCCTAGATCAGAGGGTCAAGATAAGATGGGCCCAACACTACATCCTGGTACCAGATATTGCCTGAACATAAGCATGCCTATATGCTTTATTCATGCTCCGCAGGTCGGAGGCAATTTGTCAACACCTTCCTCATCTTTAAGCTGTTTAAACAGAAACCATCTGAACACTTTTTCTTGCCAAATGTGGACTCCACTAGGAAAGAAAAGGGAGCAGAGAAATTCTTCACAGCCACGAATCACGTCAGTGGATAGTTCATCTCCTTCGCCTGGACTTGTCAGTAGTTCTATAACGAATGGACTTGCCTCCCGGATGGCTGCGGAAACATCCTTTCTTTCCCTTTCCATGGATATGCGGAGCTATATCACAGTCTGTGAGAGCACACTGCTGCTTTGACTGGGCCAAGCATGCCATATAATAGCTGTAAGTAGACTTTGTATCGACGTTTGCTTATGCCCATGATTATTGCCGGAGTCCTGCCCAGTTGTGGTGTTCTGCGAAGAGCCAAAAGTAAAGCATCTGTATCTTGTGACTATATGGGGACCTTCATGCCGTTGGTCACAACTTCTACAGCATGATAAATAATAAGTGTCACTTCTTCCTGCGTGCTGACACCGTTCCTTGTCTCACATTCATAATTCAGTAGTACTGTAGTACTGTAGCTTATGAGCTGAGGTACAGAGTGAGTGAATCCTTTGCGCTGCTACTGGTGACAAAGCACGCTGAGTCTTGAACGATGTATGATTTAATTCCCTTCATCTTCCCTCTCCGCTGCACCCTAGTCTGTTCCTTCAGTGACGATTTCTTGGTATAGTTATCAAATATAACCAGGACACAACACAATCCACAAGCTATTGATTCAATGAGTGTGACATATGCTATGGGACAGTGAAAAGCAAAATACCTTGCCTCAAGCACACCCTTTATTCTATGATGTCACTGACAGAGATGATATAAATAAATATGGATGGCACCATATCCGTGGCATAGGTTAACGTACCCCATAACAGGCGGAGCTACTAGCTTATGCTCATTTAGGTACTTAGCCCTAAACACCTTATTATATAATGATGCTAACGTCATAGATGACTCGAAAGGCGGTACCCCTGTTTCATGGATGAACATTTCACAAAACTTACCACAAGCCATATGTAGCATATCTACGTCAGACCTGCAGTAAAATGTCATGGCATCACTAAAATTGAAAACACAATCTTTAACCACGTCATACCATGAGTCAAATTTCTTACACGCTGACACAGACATACTGTCAGTGCCATAAGCGTCAATCGCTACGTACGCTCCTACGTAATCAAAGTATACATTACTGTCTAGGAGATTTGGAAAAAATCATTTCTCGCTAAGGTAGATTGAATATCGCTGGTAGTTGACGCAGTTGAAATGGAAGAAACGCTAGACTGTCCTAAAAATTAATGTCACCAACATTCAAATACACCACTTTATTACCGTTCATTATTACGTTGGATGCTGACGAATCTAAATAACATAACCCAATCGTTATAAATTGGGCCAGACACATATTATTTAGATTCCTAACAGTGATACAGCTTTTTTCAGCATCGCTTCGAACTCCAACTCGTCGAGATATAATTTGGTAAGATTATTATTCCACCCCGATCCGCTAGACATTTCTACGTGAAAAATCTACATAGAAAGGTCACCATCGAGACATACGTCTCTTTGAGATTGACTCACTTCAGAAATTTCGTTCATTATTTCTGTAGCTGTCAGATCTCGGAAGCGGGCAAAGCCCACCTAGATCGGGGTGTTTAAAGTGGTGTGATTTATCCTAACCCTGTTGTAATCATGCGGCGACGCATTCTTGCTAGCGGAAATGCTCTCTAATATTCCTTTGAATATTAAGTCCATGCGCTTTGAAACTGCAACCAAATTCTCTGTAAAAACGGCATCTGGATTAACGTTATCAGAGTAAGAATTTTCTGTAATATTACAATGCCTGGACTGAAAATTGTGTGTGAGAGTTGTATCGTACGTACATATCAGCGATTTCAGGTGTGCTGGGGCTAGGCATAGCGGTCACAACGTCATCAAAATGTCTGTAACCCCCCCCCCCCCCCTCACCCCCAAGAATTCCTACTCTCTACAACGTTAACCCCGCCCCCAATCATATTAGCTTCCATATCCGTATCATTAGTTTCAAATAAATAAACCCTGCAGACTTGCGCCGATTTATCTTTGCAATTGTTGTAATTATTTTTACTAGTTTTCTTAGCGGGTGTATAGGGCGTGCTAACAAAGTTGCTAGAGGTGGGTGGGGGTTGGTAGCTGCAGGGGTTGGGTTGGTAACGGTGGAGTGGGGGTGTTCGAATCAGCTAGAGTGGGATGGGGTTGGGTAGCTGCTGTGGTGGGCGGTAGCGTTAGCGTTGTTGGAGACCGGAGACTCAAACGTTCTCCAAAATTTTACAACAGTATTTGGCCGTTTAGAGTTTGGCAGAGAATTTTGGGGTAGATGGTGTTGTGGGGGTGTAATGGGCGACGCTACAGGTTGATAACGGTGATGTGTGATACATTGCAATACATCAGCGTCTTCAGAATTCAAACAGGTGTGAAGATCTTGCGAGATACTTTGCTCTTCAAAGCTATGAAAATTAAAAATATCTTGTAACATTTCCACAGATGTCATAGTATTTAAATCTTTTGGGCAGTACCTCAACCGAATCCTGCTCTATAAAGGTCTGGACCCCGCACAGACTCGTCATTCCTCGAGATTGTTCAATCGGCTCCAGGGTTTGATCTCCCTGAAGCCTGCATCGATGTCGTAGTCGTCGTAGCCGTCATCGTCGGAGGTGTCAGCGTCGTTGATGACGGAGCCGATGTCGCTCCACTATCCATCGCTGACTCGCGTAAATTGAGACCAAGTTCGTGATATTGCAAGATGAAAAAAGGATAAAACAGATTAAATTTTATATTTCTAGACACGTTTTTTTACGGTCATAAATTCCTGTTATAAGCCTCTCCTACCCGACAAAACCAACACCTGCACTACAATCCCATCAAACCCACGCCTGCACAAATTCCTACGCCTATCATATCCCAATCCCACACTGCACCCTCAACACCACACATACACAACACCACACACCCGCAACACCAGACACCCACCCCACACAGACAGCAACCAGCAATACTCCAATACCTACAACACCCGCCTACAACAACCCACAATACACCCAACCCACGCACCCCTCATCCACAAATCCACCGCCACAACCCCCACACCCCTTGTACATTCGGCAACCACCCAGAGCTCACACCCACCGAACCAAGCCGACACAGTTCGAACAAAAAACAGTATAGTCTATACTCACTTACATTCAGCTTGACTAGGGAACATTTCTATGCGATCATAGTACTCTGAATAATCGGTCTCAGTCATAGTCATTCGGATTGTTTCTCTCAGGTGAGTTGATTCTTGCAGCACGCGGCATGGAAACGGATGTCAGGAGCATTCGATATCCCCTCCAGTAGGGTTAATGGAGGCGCCATAAACTCTTGTTCGATGGTTAGCACTTGGCTAACGCTGGAGGAATCGATTTCGTTACAGTTGACTGCATCTAACACATCCTCAAATAGCCAAGGGATTGCTCTATCGATCTAGGGTGCTGAATATCTCCTGAGCGCTACCGTCTCGACATCCGTCAGGTCGTTGGCAACGTGCTGTGCATCTGACGTACACGATTCTGGGTCTTCTTCTTCGGAATCGTCCTTGATGCTCTCAGGAATCATCAGTAGATTAAAACAAATGACAAATGTTTAAAATGATATTTTGTAAAATATATATTTGGTCGAGGGAGGTACCGGCCTGTCTCAGTACTTCCACTATTTTCTAAACTTCTAGAAAGACTTTTCTACAATAGACTGATAAATTTCTTAAATACATATTCTATTCTCTATAAAGCGCAATATGGTTTTAGACAAAACCACTCCACAATGCTGGCTTTGATAGATATATTGGAAAAAATAACACATTCTCTAGAAAACAAAGAACATATTCTTGGCATATTTCTTGATCTTTCTAAGGCTTTTGACACAATTGATCATAAGATTCTAATAAAAAAAACTATCTTATTATGGAGTGAGAGGAATTGCCCTAAATTGGATAACAAGTTATTTATCAAACAGAGTACAGTGCATACAATACAATGGAGCTTGCTCTAGCAATGAAAACCTACTCTGTGGTGTCCCGCAGGGATCAGTACTTGGATCTCTCATGTTTTTAATATATATGAATGATTTACCCAATGTTTGTCAGCACCTTTCATTAATACTGTTTGCAGATGACACCAATACTTTTTGCCACAACAAGAATATAGAAACACTATATAAAAATGTAAATGAAGAAATGGAAAAAGTAATAAATTGGTTTAAAGTAAATAAATTATCACTGAATGTCGGGAAAACTAATTACATGCTCTTTACAAAATCTAGAAAACTAAAGAAAAATGACTTGCCAAAATTGTACATCGATAATCAGGAAATACAGGAGGCAGAGTTTGCTAAATTCTCAGGCATCTACCTGGATAAAGATCTAACCTGGGAGAAACATATAGAGATTGTAACATCTAAAATGGCAAGAAACATTTGGATCATGCGATGACTTAAATCATACTTACCACCTAACATACTAAAAACACTATATTGCACGTTAATACTCCCACAAATTACTTATTGCAACACTATTTGGACTAATACATATAAAATCAGACTGGCAAGACTAAAATCACTTCAAAAGCAAGCCATTAAACTTTTTGCACAAACAGGAGAGGCCCAAAATGTTTACAAGACAGAAAATTTATTAAAACTAGAAGATATTGGTATTCTCCAATTATATACAATAATAAAAGATTTTTTCAAAGGTAATCTACCAAATTCACTGTCTTCTCTCTTTAACCTAAACACTGAAATACATGCATACAACACCAGATCTATACACAACTTTCACACAGAATACAATAGAATGGAAATCTCAAAACAAAAACCATCCTTTCAAGCTACACAACTCTGGAATAACACAGACACGAACACACGTACACGGATTATTAGTCAAAATTCCTGCAAACATATTATTAAACAAATGTTCATTAATAAGTACTAAATCGGGTAATTGGACCTCACTCATATATTAGTTACTACACCTTCATGCGCCCGGAAACCACAGCAATTACCAGCAATTCATCATGAAGAACGACCTGTTAACAATACTGATATTACTGCTCTTGCCCTGCCTCTACACTCCGGTTTGACATATTGGCTACATAAAATAAAAGGTACCGGTACTGCTGAATATTCTGGACCTAGTGGAATTTGTGGGAGAATTTTCTGCATAAGGCAGCAATGTCTTCTATTCCAAATGTGTACAGAAGATTACTTACGTCATAACGAAATCAGTTTGTTGCTAGAATCATGTTGGCCATTGTTATCTTTACTGTATCATTAACCATAATCATATTTAATTTAATTAATTTTATTATATTATATTTTATGTGAATGTCTGGCTCCTGGGTCTTACAGACAACACATGCCAAGGGACATAGCTCCTCTTGCTGGGTGTTTTGAAGAGGACTTGACCGGGGGCTGTGGTTGGCTAAGCCACCAACAACTCTCGGTCGGGTGGCTTTTCTGAATATTCAGCGGGTGTGCAGCTTCTGTGTTAAATCCCGAGTCAAATTGGACCAGCACTCCTCAAGATATACACAGATCCAGAACTTGATCATATCTAAGAGCTCTAAAAAATCCAGCCATGACAAACACACTAAGAAATAGACTCGAACACAGATTCACATAGCCGGTTTACTCTCTTTCCTCTAGGGAAAGAAGGTGATAGACAATAATAATAATAATAGTAGAAACAGGATGAACTCCAGCCCCCACCCCACCCCCTTCATCCCCTAGCCCATTCCAATGAGTGAAATATGTTACCCACAGTATGAAGAACAATAAAAAACAAGTGAACCATGTTTGTCAAATGTCTTGTCTTTTTCTCTTTTTTTTTTCTCTTCTTTTTCTATGTCAATTCCTATATTATTTGTCTGTAGTTATGTATAATATATTGTCATAATGCCTTATGTCTACTTATGTCAAATCATGTGTAACTTGTATGTTATTCTATGTCAGGGGTCCACAAGCTAATAGGCACAGCCTCCAGTGGACTCCCTGTTATCATATTGTAATTTGTAATATTTAGCAAGAGAATAAATCAAATCAAAATCAAATCAAATCAAACTACGTCGTTCCATGCTCAAGCTATAGCTCATTATGTCAAGGGATGTAACTGACGTTTTTGCCGAGATCATGCTGCAATTTTTTAACAGGTCTAAACTTTTAACTTAAACTAACATTATACATGCCTCTGAATGGTATACTAAGTTTGAGTTCCGTTCAGCTATTAAAGTGGAAAAGTTCAACCTAGGGTTTAATATACAATAATAATTAATCGAAAGGTTGTATTTCTATTTTTCAAAACTATTGCGAGTAAGTCGCTAACTCGATATACCTACAGCACCATGCTAAATTCTCTGACACACCTACGCCAAATCCCACATGACAAAATGTTACACACACCCACCAAAATAAACTTGGCGCTTTTATGTGTTAATTGCCGTCCCAATGTAACTCGAAGTATTTCGGCTCAATTTAGACATTCTTTACTTTTTTTTAATTTCTTTATTTTATTTTTTTGTTAGGATGGCATGATAATACACGACCCGCGTCATTCCTTATAAATTAATATATAATTTAAAAATGCGAATTTTGGTCATCCAGAAGTCATTACAGACCCATATTATTTTTTTAATTTGCAAATTTTGGGAATTTTACGAATTTGAAATAGAGTTACATATAATAGGCGACGTATGTAGTATGGCCAAAATCGCTGGAGAGATTTTCATGGTACCTAGCTCACAGTTATTTTTCGCTGCCAGAGGGTTAGAGCAGCAGAGGGTGACGTTATTGCTATATCTAACTAATCGCATAGTAATTATGATCAAACAGCTGCCTATCTTACTCTGTATACAATATATATTAACACTCAGCGTGGCGCATTCATTAGGTAGCAACGCTGATACATGTCTATTGTTAGTTTTATTATTATTATTATTTTATCAGGTTTTTACTTATTTAGGTAATATTCGACGAGCGTCGCTTAAATAGATAAAACAGGACAAAATAATAATGATAATAACGCTAATAACTTCAATAATAATAATACTCCTACTACTACTAATAATAATAATGATAATAATAATAATAGCCTAATAATAATAATAATACTATTAATTACCTCAAGCACAACAGGGGAGTCTTCTATCAGGATAGGATACTCCACTACAACTCTGTAATCAACGAAACCCTTAAGTCTAGACGGCGACACAATTGCATCAAATTCAACTTCGGCGATAGCTCTAGTACTTTCCATTTTTATTAAATCAAAAAGCGGTTAAACAACAACAGCGGTGCTAAGCTTTTAAAAGTATGTGCATGCTTTTGAAATGCGATCTTTCAAATGACCTTTCGCTTGAATACTCTAAGCAGATATAGAATCTCTTACAGAAAAATCGATACCCAGTTGGTAAGTGCCAACTTATGATTAGGAAACTTTAGGCAAAATTTGTGTACGTCATCGCGCACGTGTTAAGTGTCAAAAATAGATATACTCGGTATTATTATAAGCGTTTTGAAACATTGTACAACCGGATATACCTGCTAGCATTCATCTAGATTTGTAAAACAACGTCAGAAAATGTATACACAATTTAAACATCTGGCTAATATCTTACTTAGCGGACCGTCACAAGCAGGAAAATCCATGCTATTAAGTGAGATAATTAGATTCAGAGCTCAGCTATTTGATAAAACATCTGAACGAATTATATTATGCTACGAGACTATATCAGCCTGCTTACGAGAGACTCGGAGTGGAAGTAGAGCTATATTCAGGAGATCAAGATTTAGAAATATATTCCAACGTAGCTTATCTAATTATCCTCGACGATCTGATGGAAGACGTAGATAGTAGGGTTACTGCATTGTTTACGAGACGCGGTCATCATGAGAATTCAACGATACTTCATTTGATTCAAAATATTTTCTAAAAAAAATAGCACCGCAGAAATATTTTGCTGAATTTTCATTACATAATCCTATTTAAGAATCCTAGAGACGCGTCCAGTATAACTACATTGGCCTGTCAAATGTATACTAGGCGTAGCTCGACATTGCAGCATTCGTATAGCGATGCCACTACACGAGCTCACAGTTATTTACTCATAGACCTCTGTCAGACAACACTTGAATGTCTGAGATTACGTACCAATATTTTGCTGGACCAAGTGTGCATAGTGTGCATCCCTAAGTCTAATAAGAATGCTTAAGAAAGACGAAATGGGTAACAGGAGGAGTAACGCTAATAATAATAATAATAATAATAATAATAAGCGTAGACGGACTAGGGGTACGGTTAGAACTGTCAATATCTCAGATCAATTACCAGTCTTGCAAAGTTTAGTTATAACCAAGCCCAAGCAACACAAGATAATCCTAGACCATTGTAATAAGGGTTTAGCTGATGTTGTGTCTGAATGCTGTTTAAACATAATTTAAACCTAATTCGTAAGATAAACGTTTACATAGATACCGAGATAACAATAGCTAGGCAAATTCTTAGACTATACCGATCATATCATAAGTGGCCTGACCCCTGCGGGCGGAGTTCTATCAATGTGTAAAAGTAATAAGATTACATTAACTATGGCTTATGTATATTGCGATATCGTAAGCGATAATGTAGTCGGAGACGCTACAGCGTCTATGTTAAGGGTTATGCCATTATCTAGCAGTCATGGCGGAGAAGATATTTGTCACTGGACATTTCCTGACATTCAATATAGAAACATATTTAAGAATTACATCGACACAATAGATGTGGTTATAAGTGATAAGACTGGAAAGAACACCATTTGAAGACAGCGCATCACCGAGCGTACTTTTCCCTGTAGGTGGGGCTTAGAATACACCTTCCATATCCTCTGCATCTCGTACGAGGCGACTAAAGGAGGTAAGGGTGAGGTAACCATGACAGAAACCTGGAGTGCTGAAGATGGAGGTTCCAGGCCGCATGGCGCACTCTATTAAACCATGGATCCACGCACTTAACGCTTATGATCATGTCGATAGTCACTTACATGACTGACGGTATGATCAGCGAACGAAAAGAAGAAGAAGAAGACCGAGCGTACTTTGTTTACATTTTAAACCTAAAGTCTAACAATTGATGAGCAATCGCAATTAACACAGATCTAAGCTTTTTGACTGTAAAAACAAAGTAAAAAAATGACTTATGCATGTAAACCAGATTCAGCTACATTGAAGCTTATTATGCCAATCAAGATGGTGGATGTTTACTAGTATTCCTAGGCACTAGGAGTCAAAAGGGTCATGGGCTAGGAAATATTATAGGTTCGCTGTTCAGAGCAGCCATGTCATTAGCTAAAGGCATAGGAAACAGTTTGGGTAAGCGTGCCCTGTCAGCGGGCGTAGAGGTAGCTGAAGATGTTTTAGCCAGTAAAAAATTGAAAACATATGTGAAAAATAGGGCTTTGAATGTCGGTAGAGCGATCGTACCAAAAGATATAACATTAGCGTGTAACATTATCTCGGGAGCTTATTCATGACCTAGACGCAAAAATGCTAAGAGGGGTGAATGGTCCGCTAACCCATGCAGAAGTCATTCAAAGCGTAACCGTAGAGGAAGCAGCATCAGAAACGCTAAACAAGTAGACATATTTAGTTAACTAATAAGATGGCTGATTGTCACTGCACTAAAAGCGAATTAGATTTGTTCACTATGAAATCGTAGTGACTACAATGGATCAAGCTCATTGGCAAAGGCACCAAGTCATAACGAGCTTGTCCAACTCTGTGAGAATTCATGAGATTTTCGTCTCTGGAAATGGTGACAAATACATAGATTTAGCTCCAAGTTTTATTTACGCTAAGGCTAGCATTGTACAGGTTGTCGTGGGTGTGGAAACTCCTTTAACAGCGAACAGCGAGGTTGTGCCGGTTAACCTATGGGTTGACTCTATGTTTTCTCAAGTAGATGTATCTTTAAACGGAAAGCATGTCTCTGACGCTAATGACACTACGCTTTTCGCGGTTATTTCGAAAGCGTATTTAATTATTCTACAGAGCACAGGTCGAGTCAATTAACTGCTACATTATGGTTTAAGGATATGGCCGGACATATGGATAACAAGACTTAGTAATGTAGGCTATACACATAGAAAACTTAACGTTGCCCTACGTAACCCTGTGGAAATGATCGGTAGAATTTCTTCAAACATTTTTCTTCAAGAAAAATATTTAATTAACGGAGTTTCCTTAAAGATCCGTTTTACGTCAAGTAAACCTGATTTTAAACTAATTAGTGGTGTTGCGCAATCTTACAAATTACGTCTGCGTGAAGCTACATTAGTAGACACGTCGACATTGCCTTATTAAAAGAGTTATCATCAAATCATTCACCATTCCCGCAGCAACTAATAGGGTGAATAGGGACAATATTTTTAGCAGGGTTATTTTCAATATAGTTAGTAATAGAGCTTATAATGGAGATTTTGATACAAACCCGTATAGTTTTTAACACTGCGATGCTAATCACATTTCATGCTATATGGATAATGAGCAAGTGGCTGGAGACACTCTTACACCAAATTTCATGGTTGCTGGTTAAAAATTTACAGAATCATTCTTGATGTTGTTTAATGGAACCGGTACATTATTTGATGACAAATGTATAGGGCTTAACATCGATGAATATAAAGCAAATTACACATGTTTTGCCTTTGACTACACGCCAGACCACGCTACATGTGATCATGTCTACCTTACGAAGAAAGGAAGCCTCCGCCACCAACTAAAATTTAAAACAGCATTACCTGATACTATGAACGTAATATGTTATGTAGAATTTAAAAACATTCTAAGTATTGACAGCAATTATAACGTTACCATGGACTGCTAGAACCCTTGATGCTGCACCCCCCCCCCCCCCCCCCGCCAGCACCCAGCAAACCTATCAACACACCCCACACACAGGTGCACTCATCAAACAAATATACCAACCATATACAGCTGTATAGCTATTCAGAAAGAAACTTTACTAACAAAAAATAATATCCGATTGTAGCCAGGACCTCGAGCATTTTATTATTATTATTATTATTATTATTATTATTATTATTATTATTATTATTATTATTTATTTATTATTATAATTATTATTATTATTATTATAATATTAACTATTTATCTTGAACATATTTGCCTGGGAGACAATTATAATTACAATTACATAATGGCCCCGTTTTGACTATTAGTTGAGGCCATGGGGCACAGTTGAACGAGTCAAAATATTCATAATACGTGATCCAATGATTACCTGGATGGGACACGCTGGTCTTCTGATACGTTTAGATTTTGTTTATACATATAATGGTGTTACTGTGCAACTGCTATTATCGACTCGGTGCCAAGAGTTCTGCATATTTTTTCTCTATCATAGGATTCATGGACTGCCGATGATTTCAATTATAACGACATAAAACTAGATTTAACAAAAAATGATATGCTCGTCCAAAGTTTAGCCCATAAATTAGTAGATTATGGGTTTATAGTTCTTCAACGAGGAACATTGCATTTAGAACGCTGTGCACCTAAATTTTGCTTTGTCTGTTATTTTTAACCCGTTAGACCGGCTGCAGATATTTTAAAAATGATATGGTTTAATCTCGCTTTTACCATATTCATGTTAAAATACATTTCAAAGTCTGTTTCTCACATTCTTTTTTCCTTTTCCAGAATTAGAATTTTAACGTAGTTATCCTAAGGTTATGCAGATGGCTGAGGCCTCCGGCTAATGACACACATACAGGATTAAAGACTTGAATGAACTGCTCATCAGAGATATAATTTGCTGATAGCTATTCGTAAGCTTGGTTTGTCATGTGTGGTGGTGGTGGTTGTGAGAGACAGTGTGTCTAGATCACTTGTTCGTTAACCTACTACTACTACTACTACTACTACTACTGCTACTACTACTACTACTACTACTACTACTACTACTACTACTACTACTAGTACTACTACTACTACTACTACTACTACTACTACTACTACTACTACTACTACTACTACTACTACTACTACTACTACTGCTGCTGCTGCTACATCAGACATCTACATAACTCGAGGAGAACTAGGTTAAAAATATAATTCAGAGAGTATGAGCTACTACCACATTCTATACTGTATATAAGTCTTTGGCAAAAGCGCTGTTCCTCTATTCGCTAATGGTCCAACTCTCCCCAACCCACCCTCCAATGCAGAGTCCCAGGTTGGTGGTGTATATGGCCCACCCCAACTCATATTCAACCGCAAGCCTGAATAATATATATATATATATATATATATATATATATATATATATATATATATATATATATATATATATATATATATATATATATATATATATATATATATATATATATATAGTACATCGTTCAGCCATTCAGTCTTACAGGCTTTGCATAACTCGCATACATTCCAATATAAATCCAGATCTGTAGACAATGCCCGAATGAAAGAGCTTTTATGTACGCATTCTAATGCGTTTAAGTAATGTAATTCTATATTATTGATAGGTATTAAGAAATAATCGATTCCCCCAAACTGGTGTTCGTGTTGAGATGGTCTGTCATGTTGGCACCCTTAACAGTCCCGAATCGCTAGTCTACGGATCACTAAGTTCAACAAATTTGTGAAAATAGCTGTAGCATTGGCTCTGGTAGATTGTGAAATGCTTTCGCAGTCAAAACTCAGATATTCACATTCAGTTATATCTCGATGTACTGTATCTGGGGGTGTCCTGCATGGCTTGAGCATAAGTTTCCACAGCATCGAGCAAGTCGGGTGATGTAAAACACTCGTCATCTTCATAATCTTGTAAATCATTAGAGCCCAATGTATCCGGTAAGGGTTCGCATCCCGATGGTATTTCTTCCTCTACATTCATAGACACCTGTTGACTAGCTTTATCTAACTCTCTGCCAGTCTCTGGGGATAGATGATCGATAAGGGTCTGGTATGAATGGCTATGTCTATATCAGAATCAGCATTGTTTACATCGACAACGTTACATGGTTGCGTAGATGTTAATCCCAGTACTCGAGGCATGTGGACTCTCAGGAATATGCAATCCGTAGTCTTTACGGTGTCACCCTTTAAAACTGTAGTTAGTTTACGTTCTTCATCCATTATAGTAATGTATAATCCATCTGATATTAACTTTGAGTTAATGTTTACATCGCTGCTCAGTGTTCTGACTATTTCAGACCAAACATCTTCGTCAACCCTTAACTTTAACCTGACTCTAGAGATGGAGAGCGAAGGCACGTTACTGTATAGGCCTATTTGTCTCTGACCATTATCCGAGCAACACAAATCAGCCATTAATCTAATGCATACTAGCTGATCTCTGAATTTTGGAGAGCAACGCGTCAACCATCGATAGATTTGATCTAGATATTGATAATCGGTTGTAGATTCTTTATCAATATTGCTGGCCACACTAAACCCGGTTAGAAATGTAATAGAAATCTTCGGTTTGTTTTTGGGTATAATATGTTTACACGAGCATAGAGTTCATCATAGCTCCAAGAATTTCGTGCAAGCCCTCCTTCAGAATTTTCCACGAGTCACTAGGGAATGTTACACTCGATGGTTTCAGCTCAGTTTGACCTGGGGAAGTAAAGTACCAAGTTAGACATGCAGATATTTAGTGCTGATAGTGACCTTTAATTGAGGTTCTAAATCGTATATGTAATTAATCTGCTCTACTCTGTCGTAACACTTAGCTCTAAGCACAGTTTCTTTGAATGCAGGCATCATAGCAGCGAACTTTCGAGACATATTACCATACATAAACCAGCCTCACTTTGTGGATGGAGTAAACACTACAAACAGTAAGCTCGCGTATTTCTACTAAAAATTTGGCATTACGTTTCTTGACACGTACGTGCACATTATTACCGAGCACGACGGGCACATCACAACCCATAAAATATCCTGTATTCAGAATTATAATAAACGTTGAACAAACCATTTAAACAAAAATCAAAAACATTAAGGCGTAACAGATCAGATTGGTAAAACACTGCTTTTATATTCTAGCGCTAATCGATTAACACTTGTCACACGGCATTACGCTAATTACCCTTAAGCGCACCTCATTGGATACCTGGATACCCGTGGTTTAAAGAGGGTGCCGAGTTGCGGGGGGGGGGGGTCTTCATCACCGAACGAGTTGCCAGGAAAAGACGTGGCCAGACATTTAGCCTGGCCATCCCTCATTATTCAATACATTAAGCTCGAGTGTTTGACATGGCTCCAAGATATCAGCCTTAATTACCCCCATTAACCCTTGTCAATCAGCATTACGCTAATTATTCTTAAGCTCGCATCGCTGGATGCCTGGCAGCACATGTCTTAATGAGGGAGTGGGGCTCCACGATCGAATGCGTTCCTAAGAAAAGACGAGTCCAGGCATGCAGCCTGTCAACCATCCTTAATTATTCTTATTAACCCTTGTCAATCATTACGCTACTCCCCTTTAAGCTCACCTCATTGGATGACAGGAGGCGCATGATTTAATGAGGCGGAGGGGCTTATGGTCACCCTCTACATCTAACATCCAATCAAAAACGGGGAAGATCTGGGAGTTAGGTGATATTGATGCAAATAAAGTTGGTTGCTCTGACATTGCAACTACTTTTAAGGTGTGAATAAAAAATCCCAAATCGTCCCACCTCTAATGATCACCTTCTCATATCAAGTTTCTCAAACTGCTGCTTGTAGAATAATACTGGAGGCGTGCAATGCCCTATGGTACCTATCTGTGCCAATTTACCATATACCAACAGATACAGGTAACTGAGAAAACCTTGAGATGTGGAATGGTCCACATTGTGTAGATTCCATTGATGGCATGTTGCTATACATGTACCTGCAAATTCTGGATCGACCTACTAGCAGCATGGTGTTGATGGCGGTATGTGACGCGAAGTATTGCTTCACATTAAATTGTTGGTTGCCGTAATAATAGTGGTGGTGACGGCCAAATGTTGATTACATGCGATCTACATTTGGCTGAGAAAATTCGCATTTGTGCCGACGAAGCCTTTCCATTAAAAGACAATATAATACGAACGCACCCTGGTGTGAGTTTGCTAGAACATAAACAAGTCTTCAATCACATTCTCTCTCGAGCTCGACGAACGATCGGGCAGGGCACACGTTCGGAATATTAGCCGCAAAATGGAAAGTGTTTAGTTATTCCATAATTAGCAAACCAGCAAAGGCTATACCAAATGTTAAAGTGTGTGTCTGTCTGCACAGTTGCCTTATTGCAAATGGCAATACTCTAGCTAATGATGAGAGAAGATATTGTCCAGCGTCATCTGTTGATGCAGAAGATACATGTGGTGTACTTACATGTGGTCAATGGAGAGATGAGTTGAATGGAGATAGCTGTCTTCACAACGTTCACCAAGTGGGATGAAAACAGATGTCTGTGGAGTTAAAAGTGCTACAGTATGTAACAGATTAACACAATATCCCTCTTGGATTCTGGACAGGTGTTCGGGCAGTTGGCACAGAAAGGGAGTCCTGGATTGTCAGCCGTTAATGTTGACTAAATTGAATACAGAATAATGTGGATTTTGACAATTGTGAAGGTTAGAGATGTAACACTTGCGAAGTTAAACGACATAATTATGCCATGACAAAACTGACCTGATTGAGTTTAGATCACCTGTAGTTATATATACTTAGACTGAAAGCATTTACAGGAACGATTCCCATTCAAATTTGTATCACATTTGTAGCAAGGAATAATCGCATTTCCTACTAATTACATTACTAATAATTTGACCGACTTTTTACACAAATTGTTGTCAAATTATATATAATTGTTCTCATATTTTATCCTTGAAATCGACAAACTTGCGCTGAGCCGTATTGAAATACTATACAGGCTATTGAATATGGTGCTGTGAATACGTCCTACGTGTATCCTTTCACGCTTCCAGAGCTGGCTAACAACTGACGATGTGCACATACAGTTGGGTTCTTTTTGGTTGAGGTATGCACAGATAAAAGGGTTATAACAGTTACAACGATTATGGAGTCAGGACATGGTTGGGTACCATCGCATGCTTGAGAAATTGAACAGAAAGCAACAGGTTTCTCATATCGCATGCAAATGTATCTATATTTACTGAGACACGAGGACGTTAATGTAATATAGAACTGTATGTCGATACGTTATGTTAGTTACCTACCTTAATAATTAATGGAGTCCGTTTACCATACACGTGTTTTTACACTTTACAAGTTGGCCCAATTTATTAGATCGCTATCTAAGCCGAGCTGGTGGAGACTGGCTCCATTTTGGAGCCTGAAGACATAAGATGTTGAATATCTTGAATATATTAATATTCATTTGAAATTCATGTTAGCGGTAGTAACACAT
The DNA here is from genome assembly GCA_034401795.1 of Chaetoderma sp. LZ-2023a. NCBI lineage: Eukaryota > Metazoa > Mollusca > Caudofoveata > Chaetodermatida > Chaetodermatidae > Chaetoderma > Chaetoderma sp. LZ-2023a. Next base: position 33,248,479 of record CM067370.1, on the reverse strand, counting down.
CTCAAAACTTAGATTAGATTCAAATATCTAACAAAAGAGTTAGTTAATTACAATTTGAATACTCCTATTCTCCTTTCATGTCCACTGTGATATGATGTAACATGCCCTTAGCAGTGTACTTTGTACCACCCAACCTGCGTCTCTTTCGATGTCTCCCGCTAGCCAACGAGGCATGCAATCCAAATGAATCGGAGTATTTGTGAATTTTCTGTCAACGTACTTTTAAAATAACCCATCACAGGTTTAATATTAATTCAATAGGGTTGACATGTGCGTATTCAGAAAGGAATGTGAGATCAAGGCAACTGGGAACCACCAGTCACATCGCAGTCATTTCTGCAATGAATTAACCCCAGGTTCTTCGAAGAAAGGTGGGAATTATATAAGGCTGGCTGCAACTGTTTGCTTTAAATCCGTCTTGCAATCTAGCAGTTGAACAACCTCGCGATGACGAATGAAAAAAGAGTATGATGAGCATCAGCAACTTGTTTGCTTGTGTGATTAGGGTCATCAGTCTACCACATATGTGCTACATCTGGGAGTAGAGGCAAGTCACCAACGTGTGTTATTTACCGCTCTGTGGACAATAGCGAGTTGTAGCTTCGCTCTTTGGTGCGCTAAAATGGAAGCAACAGCACAACCCAGATGAGTCACCAGATATGGTCCACAGATGCATGTTTCTGCACTGCTTCAAAATAGTTTCAAACCTGTTTCAAATTAGTTTCATCAGATTCCGTGGCACTGAAAATCTAGGCTTAGCCTCTAACAGCATATGTCTATGTGGTGTAGAAGCGGATATATGTAGAACTTTGTTTTTAATGGCCGCAATTTTGAACATTCAGAATGGCCTCCATACAATTCAGACTCAGGACACTTCACTATTTTCAAAAAATTTATAGGTTCCCGAATCTTTAAAATTACTAACACAATTCTAAATCGAGACATAGTGAATCTGACTAGAACACGTTCTAATGAAATCCATTGAGACTAGGGTTGCTACATATCTATCATATGTCAGTCACTAAGTAATTACAATCAATTGATTGACTTAATGAGAGCAGGATATGATACGTTTCTGCGAGCGGTAAACATTAGGAAAGTATCTAAATATGATGTTTATCAGTTAGCGATAAAGGAACGTATAGAAGACAAATGTATGCTTCTTAATAAACAACCCAAATACCACAGACATTGCTACCAGAATTATACTCCTAAGAGGGATTTAAAAGGAATAGGGGGTGATGAACGAGTACGTAAATGAAATATTGGGAATACCAGTGGTGCTTTGTGAATTGCACCAGCCCCCGCCAATGGAGAAATTGCACATCCGCCAATTAATAATCTCTTGTGCATACCATTGAAGGGGTGGGTGGGTGGTGGGTGGTAGTGTTGATCGTGGATGGTGGGAGGTGGTAATGGTGGTGGTGGTGGTGGTGGTGGTGGTGGTGGCGGTCGTGGTTATGGTGGTGGTGGTGGTGGTGGGTGGGTGGGTTGGTGGTGTTCATGGTGGCGGTGGGGGTTGCTGGTTGGTAGCTGGTGGTTGGTGGTTGGTGGTGGGTAGTTTTCTTGGTGGCGGTGGTGGTTGCGGTGGTGGTTGTGGTGGTGGTGGTGGTGGTGGTGGTGGTGGTGGTGTTGGTGACGATGAGGGTTGGTGGTTGGCGGTTGCTGGTTGGAGTGGTGGTGATCGTGATGGTGGTGAGGCATTCCGAACAATGAGAGGGTAAATTTGCCATACAAGTTATCTTCCTCTAGTTCGTATTTTCACCATCTCACTGAGAAACCTAAGTGGCACTGCCATTTTCCTCGTAGCTGACCAGTTGACCGTGAACAGTACAGACACGCGAATATTCGGACTTTCAGCAGTACCCTTTACCTCCCGCAATACTGGCAAAGCTGCCCGATAGTTGGTGCTTATCAGTTCTACCCATTGAAATAAAGCATACATTGCCTCCACGACTAGGCCTATTTGTATTGCTAGCTTAACGTAGTAAAACGCTGTTTTGTCATCTCAGCTCTTTGTGCCTGTAATCAACATTTGGTCGTCACCATCACCGCGACCAACCATATAATGTGAAGCAATACTTCGCGTCACATACTGCCATCAACACCATGCTGATAGTAGGTCGATCCAGAATTCGCAGGTACATGTATAGCAACATGCCATCAATGGCATCCACACAATGTGGACCGTTCCACATCTTCTCAAAAACGCTTGCAAGGTTTTCTCAGTTACCTGTATCTGTGGGTATACGGTAAATTGGCACAGATAGGTACCATAGGGCATTGCACGCCTCCAATATTATTCTACTAGCAGCAGTTTGAGAAACTCGATATGAGACGGTGATAATTAGAGGTGGGACGATTTGGGATTTTTTATTCACACCTTAAAAGTAGAGGCAGTGTCAGAGCAACCAACTTCTTTATCGGGACTGACCAGGGAAAAGCCGAGGCGATCCGAGAATGGCTCATGGAACAGTTCATGGACAACGAAGATTAGCCCTTGCACCTGTTCTCAAGAGACCCCAGGCCAGTACTAACACCAATTAAAACAGGAGTAGTTGAGAAGGCACTTAAAGCCCTGAAAAAATGGACGTGCATCTGGACCGGATGGTATGAGCAATGAACTATTCAAACTCCAAACCGATCACGCGCCAAATCAATTCAGCTTTTATGCACCACCTTCCCATCGATGGTGTAGGCCAAGGCACCATTATCGCACTGGCCAATCCCAAGAAGCCACCAGGCCAACCCGCCAATATGTGGCCCATTGTACTCCTCAACAGCATATGGAATATCCTATCCAATGTTACCATATGCCGCATCGGAGACAAGATCGACGACTTCACTGGATCATGTCATAGTGGCTTCAAATGTGGACGCAGCTGTGCAGACATTGTATGGGCTCAACGTATGTTTGTGTCGGGAGTCATGTCCACACACTGGGACGTCCACAAAATGGACATTGACATGTCACGAGCCTTCGACACAATTAAGTGCTCAAAGATCCTAGATGTACTACGCCAGGCAAGTTGCAATGAAGATGAGCTACGACTAGTGAGAATATGGCTTGCAGACACCAAGCTGAGAGTAAGAGTCAAGTCAGTCAAATCTGCAGAGTTTGAGACATCCATCGGCTCCCCACGGGGAGATGGTCTATCCCTGGTGCTTTTCACCTGCTACCTTACTGCCACATTGGAATATGTACGGGAAATCTCACAAGACCAAACCCCCACCACACCGCAGTGTCAATACTGGGTATGCCACTAGAGATGGAATATGCCGACGATGTGGACTTCGTATACGAGGAAAAGAAACCCCTTGACGAACTTCTCCCAATAACTCCAAGCAAACTAAAAATTGAGAATCTATTTATGAATGAATCCAAACCAGCATTCAACCACATATACCTATCTACAAAGTATGAAACTAAAGAAAATAACGACCCACTTGGTAGCGGCAAACCATGGAGGAAAAGTAAAATCCTGGACTCACTGCTTTGCAGTACTGCTGACATTGCTGCACGATGCGTCATGCAGTCCTTCTGGAAGCTATGGATTCGTAGATCAGAGATGCTCTTGATTAAAGGCTAGGATAATACAAGGCAACCTGTGTTTTCTTGACGCTGTTTAACTGTAGCGGTTGGGCAGCTCCAAAGGCAGCTCTAGACAAACTTGATGCCTGCCACCGCAAACACCTATGCACCATCACTGGACACTGATGGCCAAACAACATAATTTCCAACGATGCACTAGACAAAATGTGTAATACATTGCCGCTGTCTGTAAAAGTCGCCCACAACTGATGGTTCATGTTGGGTCATGTTATAAGTATGACAGAAGAGACACCAGCACAGAGAGCCTTAGAACTTGCTCTACACGGAGCCAGAAAATACAAAGCCAGGAGAGGACGTATTTGCATAAATCTGCTAAGCATACTACGAGGTGACATCAAGAATGCAGGACTCGGTAGACTCAAGTCAAGAATGGACCTGAGGAAGCTAAGGAATTCGGCTGAAGACAAGACACAGTGGGCAAAGGCGAAGAAGGACTGATTGTAGCTGTATGATGTTTCTACTACTACAGCCGCACAATACAGTAATCATACATACATTAAATATGGATACAGATCTGAATTCGGAGTTGGATCAGGATTAACATTTGAATGTTGCAAGCAGGATATCTAAAAAGACATGATATTGTTATATAGGTCAGATCAGTTTCTCTACAAAATCTCTGTCTTCGTTCACTATGTTGGTTTTGGCATGCGTACTACTGCAGGAAAACCGCGCAACCAGCGCCAGAATAGACCTGTTTTCTAGTCACAGTGATTAGATAAACGACGAACGCGTGACACTCTTGCTACTGTCATCGCTCAAAAGCGCTTATAGTACGTGGGCTTTTGTAAAAAGCAACATTTTTGGTAGATTCTTGGCAATTGTGTTTATACACAAGTAAACACAATACTTATTAAGAAAAAAATGGGTGCCGGTTTTTCTATTAATAGTTGGGCCTTCAAATCTCAAAATGGCTTACTTTTATTAGAGTTCCGAACGGGATACATATATAATAATGTCAAAGGTATTCTACAATGTACCAATTGTTGCTCTGAAATGGTTAACTACTGCATGGGCGGATCCCACCAGCAGAACTACAGCACCATAGCATAATAAGCTCTCTCAGACAAAAATTTGCTCGCCAAGAACGGTCCATTGCACAACTGAGGGCAGTGTTGGCACTCTGCAACCTATTCCAAGCGGGGATTCATAGTGAGAACACCCATTCAAAAGGTTACATGTTCCAACTTATGTCAAATGAGGTCATCAACAACGAAGTCTAACAAAGTATCATAGCAGCAGAGACGACTGGTATGGAAACATACAAAAAAGCTTTTGGATGAGCGTATCATCGGGATGGTAATCTGTGGACTAAGATGGCCAAAGTCAAACAGAAGACGTGAACATATGCTGCGAAAGAGCTAAAATTGCGCATTGGATCTAAGGTGTTAAACTTGAAAGCAGCTACATCACGCTTTGCCAGATTGATGGTTATTGCCAGGTCATCTCAAGAGAGTGTTACTTTAGAAGCGGTTATTTTGGTGCATGAGTTTGCCTACACCAACAAATTTATCATGCAACCAGATCTATCTACTTAGCCAACTACGGACAGCAGTACTGTGCTTAACCTTCTGGAAGAGTGGGTACCGAAACATACTGCTCAAGCATCTAGACAGCCTACCGAGTTCATTGATGTAGCGCAGACATGTCTTGGAATTGATGGAATGGAGGTAGTGCAGGAGCGCGAAGGATGCACTCACTCTGTCGCTCAGCTCATAAGCTACAGTACTACTGAATTATGCATGTGAGACAAGGAACGGTGTCAGCACGCAGGAAGAAGTGGACACTTATTATTTATCATGCAGTAGACGTTGTGACCAACGGGATGAAGGTCCACATATATTCACAAGATACAGATGTCTTACTTTTGGCTCTTCGCAGAACACCACAATTGGGCAGAACTCCAGCAATAATCATGGGTATAAGGAAACGTCGACACAAAGTCTACTTACAGCCATTATATGGCAAGCTTGGCCCAGACAAAGCAAGGATGTTTCGCAGTCATCCGGAGGGCAAGTCCATTCGTTATAGAACTACTGATAAGTCCAGGCGAAGGAGATGAACTGTCCACTGACGTGATTCGTGGCTGTGAGGAATTTCTCTGCTCCTTTTTCTGTCCTAGTGGAGTCCATATTGGGCAAGCAAAAGTGCTCAGATGGTTTCTGTTTAGACAGCTTAAAGATGAAGAAGGTGTTGACAAATTGCCACTGACCTGCGGAGCGTGAATAAAGCATATACGACATGCTCACGTTCAGGCAATATCTGGTACCAGGATATAGTGTTGGACCCATCTTATCTTGACCCTCTGATCTAGGGATGGCGAGAGCAACGTGGTACACGTTTAACAGTTCTGTCTCAGGTTGCACCAGCTCCTCTTTCAGTGCTACACCATGTCAGATGTAACTGCCAGAAATCGAAGTGTTCGAGAAGATGTTCATGCAGAGGAAACAATGCGGTTTGTAGCGAACTTTGTAAATGTAGTGGAGAAGAAGAGACTTGCTCGAACATTACACCAGTAATGATTGGCCAAGATCTAGAAAGTATCGAAGTAGGAATTTTTTTAACAACATTTATACCGCTTGTTCATGCAATTGCTGTGTGTTGGGGGCATCTAGAGTGAGTAACCTTAAAGCAACATTTGACAATTAATCTATCATCGATGTTGTGTCTATATCCTCTTGGATTAAGTTTTTGCAACAACCAGTTCGACAACATCCCAGAAATTGGCTGATCAAAGGTGGACATTTTGAAATTCAAAATGGAGGCCCTAGATCTTAATAGAAAAACTGGCAACCATTATTTTCATAATCACGAATGGTTCCACATATTGTGGATTTGGATGGGTTGGTCTGATCAACTAACTGTCATCCGTCCATTTATGTCCTACAGAATCGTTGGCGTAGTGCACCAGACTCTCGAGGTGGATATCGCCTCGTCTCAAAATATAGTAGCAACTTTTAGGGAACGCTATTAGTCCATGCATACTGTTAAATAGGGAATGCTAATCCGCATCCGATTATGCATATAAATTGTGTTGTTTGTATGGGAGTAAGCAATGACTGAATGATAGGATATTCAGTAAGATATTCGGTAAAGTATTCAATAACGTGTTCTGCAGATAATACGGTCAGGTCAGATTATAATCGGCGGGAAATGATTTAGAATTAAGCAAAAGGGGTTCATACAATTAAAATAATAAGATATGATATTATGATGTAACGTGGCGACATGGACAGACGTTAGACATAGCGGTAGAAAATCAATAATTGGAACCAGCCAGTTGGCATAGTAATGGAATTCCCTTCCATGATCTAAATAGATTATGATATAAATGCATAATTACAATGCATACATGATTGTGGAACCTTATAGGCTTCAAGCCTGAGTTTTCTGCCAATCGATGAATGTGATCGGCGACAGACTTGTTCAAGTCCGATTTAGTGGTGATCAGGGTTCAACTAGTGATGGCAGGTTGATCTGACGGGCATGCGCAGAACGTATTTTGTGAAAAGAAGTGGATTGACTAAATGATGATGTTGACCAATCGCAGAGCTGGAATCGAACCAATCAGATAGCTTAGATGACGAAGAAATTGATGATTGGATGACTGTAATTCTAACCAATGGAGCTTGGATTTTGTTGTAGTTTCTTAAGAAAACGGCGGGAAGAATAAAGAGTATAATCTGCTGCAGAGCGGCAGTTTTCATGATTGTACTACCGTTCATCCGCGAGTACAGCCTTTGTAGCTCGTGTAGTAAGCTTGATAAATTGTTGGTCTGATTGTCTGAATAGAATAACTGAGAAATTATCAACTGATGCTAAATGACCTACTAGACGCTACTAGAGGTAAACTGGTTGTGTAGTTGCGTCTATGATTGCCTTTAATGGTGAGAAAAAATAGTAGTCGTCTCGCCTTCTTCGCGGAAAACACTGACACATATTTATATTGAACATCTGGGCATGCCTAACCTATCTGACTTATCCATGCACGGAAATGTGTGGTTTTCCTTTGAGGACAACACATAATCAACGCTTAACTTGAGTATATATATATATTATATATATATTATATTATTTGTTGTCCTCATAACACCGAAAATGTGTGAACAGAACACTCTTCTAAAGATGATCCCGTTGGTTATCGTGAGTAGTCTAGGGGGACGCTGTATGCTATTCTTGCGAACCGATATTGTGAGAAACGATCGATCGGCCAACGGCAGACGGTCCCCGAAATCTACAATATGTGAATACATGATTGCCAAGAATCTACCCAAAATATGGCCAACCTAGAAAAGGTGACACATGCCCCTAGACTATTAACTATGCATTAACTGCTATGCGACAACGATGTCTAACCTGTCGCATCGGCTCAATGTGCTCTAGGATTTACTAGCTAAATAAAATTAAATATATGAAACAGACATATCACCGAAAATGTGTGAACGAGGAAGATCTTCTAAAGATGGTCCCGTCGGTTATCGTGAGTAGTAGTAGGGGGACGCTGTACGCTATTGTTCTCCTGTCAAAACTGATTGATGGGTATAGGTCACAAGGTCAACTGCAATTGTTGGACAACAATAGCGTACAGCTGGACCCCTCCAGGCAAAAATGATTGATAGGTACACGAGGTCAAGTGCAATTTGCTATCATTCTAAATGAGCCGGTGCATGCTAGTGTTCTAAATAAGCGGGTGTCCGCTGTTGTTCTAAATGATTGGGTGGCTGCAATTGTTCATGCAGGTCTCTGCTCTAAATGCCCGGCCACAGGCTATTGTCTGTTATGTCGTGTTAATGCATAGATTAATGTGTTTTAAAAAATAGGTATTGACATGCGTGCACATGTTCTTGCTGTGTTTAACATATTTATTAGGTGGGCGGTGGCGGCCCTGCCCTCACCCTTCATGGTTACAAAGATGTTTTGAAACTGCCCCAGTCATTTAATTTTCAAAATAACCAGAGCATTACATGGGTGATATATAGGTAAACTAATCGAAGTTGTTTAATATTATATAGATACTAATCATGTATCTATTGTATTTATGGATGGGGTCTTTAAAGTGGCAGTCATTTAATTAGTAAATTTTCAAAAAAGGTGTAAAGCGGCATTCATTTAATTATAAAGTTTTCGAAAAAATGTTGTGCAATTTTAAACAGGTGGCTATATGTGTATGTACCCAGACACAGTAATTTTTCCTAGTTTTATTACCTTTTTGGAAAACACGCTGCTGTTTGCTGTTGACTGTTTTTTCCGTAAAATATGGCTTTCATATCGCAGACTATAAAATACATTAATTATACTGCATAAGAGTGCATCGGCCACCTTTATGACCAATAGCTCCCACCCACTTATGAACATGTTTTAGCACTTGATTATTTGAGCACACTCGCACACATAAAAACACATTCTGGTGAACAATTGACATGAGATTGATATTTGGCAAGATATTACAATGTCCTCGCTGGAAGAAAAGTTTGCACAGCTTTGGTCACCTGCATTAACAATAGCGCACAGACGGTCATTTAGAACAATAGTGCACAGCAACCACTTTTGATCGGTCAGTATGTGTGCTTGTGTATGCATGTATGAATAGGGGGATTGTGGGTAAAAACATTATTACATTATTTTATTTTTTGAATGAATGATTTGTGGGCCTGAAAAGGGACGAGTTTTGTGATAAGACTCAGTCTTTGCAGATCCACGCAGGCCAGGTTGCCAGTTTGGTAACAAACTGTGTTATGATTGATTTTTGTATATCAGTCAGAGTATCACCGATTACAGGACACCTGTGTGGATACTGTTTGATTGGTAATAGACAAGCTCACTCCTTGCACGTGTACACCATCTCAATAGGTTCTGTTTTCTTGATCATATGCCTACAGACCCTCTCTTGTTTCGACCGGAACACCAACGACATCACACATACCCAGTGTCTGATCCATCAAAGTTTGTACTGCTAGTCATTTTAGCTGAATGTACATGAACATTTACATTTATACTACAATGCTCTACTACAATAAATAAAAGGAATCTTACGTGAGATAACTAATGACCTATCAAAAATTGTTGCATACTGGCTTCCATATAAATGACACATACATGAATTAATCAGAGATGTTGCTTTGCATGAAGCTGAGTGCACTACGCATCACCGAGGCGAAAATATTGAATATGTTCACTTTGACGGGTTAGATGCAATGGATCAGTTTGTTAAACGGGTAACATTCATAAAATCTGCGTGTGTTAAAAAAGTATCCAGCGAAAATATGTTTTCTCTGGCCACCGTGTTATTGTGCATAATGCGCATGCCTATGATTAGCTTTTAATCCTTCAATTTGTATGCAAACGCATTAACCTTCATCTAAAACCCTCAAACATGAAACTAAGTGGCTTAGGTCACCAGTCATTTAATTTTCAAAAAATCAGAGCGAAGTGCAGCGTTACCCGCATAATATATAGGTAAACTAAGCGATGTTGTATGTATAATATTATACAGATAATAATCATGTATTATTATCTATAATAAGTATTTAAGGAGATATATGTCTTTAAAGTGGCAGTCATTTAATTATTAAATTTTCAAATTGATATGGTGTGGTAAAGAACAATGTCCAGCATCGTGCATGTCCATCAACAGTGACGAATAATGATGTCCTGAGCAGCTTGTAGCATTTAACTTATTAATTAGGTGGGCGGTGCACACCCACCATCCCTCATGGTTGAATGGTAGTAAAAAGTGTAATATTTTGAACCTAAGTGGAATTGTGGCTTCCTATGCCAAATTTTCGCATTGTACAGCACTTTTTTTTAAGAATAGTGTTTATGCACATGATCGTGAAAAATCAGAAAATAACAGAATATTTTGAAACTAGCGTGCATTGTAGCGTTCTATGTCAAATCAGTATAAACAATTTTCGCCTAAACTACCATTACACCACGATTTAGTTTTGAAAAATCTGAAAATAACAGAATATTTTGAAACTAGCACAATTTCTAGCTTCCTATGTCAAATTAGTATCATAAAAACTTAAACTATGACTCCGCCACGATTTAGGTTTTGAAAAATCAGAAAATAACATTTTTATGACTTTTGTAAGGTATATTGTATTAAATTGTAACATTTGACCCTATCTCGATCAAACAGGATTTAGAACAATAGCGTCCAATGGCCACCTGCATGAACAATAGCGCACAGACAGACATTTATAATGATAGCGCGCAGCATCCCACTTATGAACAATAGCACACAGCCAGCACTAGTTCTGATTTGCGCTGGTTGTGTATGACATCGTGGTTTATATGTGGTAATATGTGATACTGCTAGGTATGTTCTAAAAAATTCAAATAGCGAAACATGATTAAACTCAGCGAAATACGGTATTCACGAATATTGACTTATACCTGATTAAGCAATAGTTGTATGAATGCACTTTCGCGGGAGCATATGTTCTTTTTTTATTCAAATATTTATTATTCAATGCGCAGATGTGAAAACGCTAGGCATAATGCAAATTACTGTAAACTTTCATCTAAGTTGATTAATACGATGGATACAATTTTACCAATTATAATTCATGTTTCATTAAAGTGTAAGTAAAACGCTAAGCCAACTTACTCTGTTATTGTATGGACATAACTCAGTATATGCCAACATAATGATATGGTCATATAATATTTTTATAGACTATTACTATTTATATAAAATTACATATCAAAAGTGCTAATTTTCGTAACTTCCGGAAACGACACTCGAACTCCCGAAGTGTGGGCTTTTGATGTAATATTAGGGGATCTGCGTATGACGGAAAATTGACTCGCTAACATTCTGACAGCTCACTTGCATGTTGGTGATCATTTGATGCGCAACGATTTTGGATAGTACGGCTTAAATTGGTGAGAACCCAGCACATACATTATTATATTACCTTTTAAATACAAATATCTCATGTTGTGTGTTTTAGCGTATTAATACAGCAAATCAGTTTCAATGGAAATGAAATGTATTTCCGTGATTCTGATAGCTGTTACACGTCTATTTCATGAACGTCAAAAGCTAGTTTTCACTCTTCCAATGCACCGATACACCTTTAAATAATAACCCCCCTTATGTCAACAGTGCCTCAAAATGATACTTAACCCTTTCACCGACAAATGCCTGAAAAAGTATGGGGCCTATCTTTTAAAATATTTAACATATTATGTTAAATATTTTGCAATTAATTTGACTGGAAACCAAATATATGTTGCTGCAAAAGGTTAATTAACAAATTAACAAATTAATTGCACAATATTTAACACTTCCTGTATTGTTGCCTTGGGAATGAGATATGAGAAATTCATTGCTGAAATGATTAAATTAATTAACCCATTAATGGTCAAGGTTTTCCAAGAAAATTTCAATTTTTGCTCGGTGATTCAGATGGTTCTGGATTCTGCTATGATCTTGCAAAAATGTACATAAATTGTAGGTCAAGAGAAGACAATTTTTGAAAGTTTACCACTGCAATGACAGGCTCGCCTGCAAATGGACATTCACCAAGCCAAGCTTTCAATTGTCCTGACCAATCAATCTTGTCTTTCAGCCAATTTGATGAGAGGCGAGCTTGGATTTTTGGCGATTTTTTTAAACCTCTTTAAAAATCTCCGAAACAGCATCGGGGATTGATTCAAAACTCATGAAATAGCATCTAGTATTACAATTTAAATTGCATGGCAGTCAAACAGATCAGCTGTTTTTAACAAAGTTTTGACAGAAAGTAGATGCTGTATTGAGAAATATCATTTTGCAGCCCATAAGAAGACTAGTTTTGAAAATTTATCACTGTAATGACTGACTCGATTATTGAACCAGACATACTGGTGGTCCATTTTTAATAGTCTTCTCTTGGCCTGAAATGGGCATTCAATAAGCAGATATGTCAATATTCTTGACCAAATTTGCTCAGCAAATAGTTAATAGGCAAGATTGGTCTAAAGAAATCTAAAATCTTGTTTGGTAACTGTTCATTTGGCCAAAATTAATTTTTAAAGTTTACAACCCGAATCACTGACTTGATGTTATCATGCCACTCATGCTAATGTTAAACATTCAAAAAATGTTCTCTTGGTCTGTAAACCAACATTCACAAGATAGATCTAGAGGGCTGCTTTTTCAAGCTTGACCACCAAAGGGTTAAATTGTCAGAGAGAGAGAGAGAGAGAGAGAGAGAGAGAGAGAGAGAGAGAGAGGGAGAGAGAGAGAGAGAGAGAGCGAGAGAGAGTGTGTGAGTGTGAGAGAGTGTGTGTGGTGAGAGAGAGAGAGAGAGGGAGGGAGGGAGGGAGAGAGAGACAGACAGACAGAGAGGAAGGGAGGGAGGGGGGTAGTGTGACCGGAGAGTTTGTGTACAATAAACTTTATTATATATGATACATTGCCGAATCTGAAGTCTTTTTATTCAATTTTACAGTGTGTCTGGCATTCTTCAAGGAGCTATATATATATATATATATATATATATATATATATATATATATATATATATATATATATATATATATATATACACCTGTGCAAAAGTTAAGCACCACCCTATTTTTACGCACATGCGAGGGTATATTCGTGTGCTATGAAGAAAGCAATAGCATAAACATTTATGTACCCATCCATCTTAGTGCAAGAGGTAATAATGCAACTAGAGGAATGCTGATTATGATGGTGGGGAAACACTGTATGTTTTTGTTTGAACTTGAAAACGAGGCCTGAATACGGTTACGTTGACACAACTGACAACTATTGCCCTACAGTTGACACACGTGGCTAGATTGTCATTAATGGTGTCTGAAAACGAAGTTTAACATCTGTGCACGAGTTTGAGACTGTCATTATTAATACCGGGTATATCCACCTTGTGCCTGGATGACGGCCTGGACACGACGTCTCATGCTGGTCACCAACCGACTGATACGCCATTGTGGTATTCGTTGCCATTCAAGATGGAGTGCGTCTGTTAATTCCTGTAGGTTCTGCACAGGAGGATCCCTCCTTCTCACCATGTTTCCCAGAATGTCCCAGATATGCTCAATAGGGTTCATGTCAGGGCTCCTTGCTGGCCATGGTAGGGTTTCGATGGCATTCTGGCGGAGGTATTCATGCACAGCTCTAGCACGATGTGGTCGGGCGTTGTCATCCATGAATATAGGGTGGGTTCCAGGTGCATGATTTACAAAATGAGGGACCACAACTCTATCCAGTATGGAATCTTGATATCTTTGTCCATTTAGTGTTCCAGGTACAGTCAACAGATCCAGCTTACAATCAAATGAGATGCACCCCCATATCATAACGGAACCTCCACCAAATGGAACTTCTTCCATGATGTTACGTTGGTCGTACGCCGTGCATCTGGACCTCCATACACGAGTTCGACCATCTGTGGCATGAAGCAGGAACCGACTTTCATCGGACCAGTGAACCCGTCTCCAGGATCTCATGTTCCAGTGTCTTCTTTCGTTGCACCACCTCAGACGCTCCTCTTTGTGGTGTGCAGTGAGGAGAGGACGTCTGACAGGTCTCATAGCTTTCATGCCAGCAGCATACAATCTCCTTTTGACGGTAGACATTGACACTCTATTGCGCGTTTCCCATTGCTGGCTGAGCACTCTGCTGTTGGTGAATGGAGATCTCCTAACAAGGCGTACTAGGGCTCGATCATCACGGGCAGTAGTCTTCTTCGGTCTTCCAGATCTAGGCCTGTCCTTCACCTCGTTAGTTTGCCCATGTTTTGCAATCAAACGACTGATTACAGTATGGTTAATGTTCAGCTGTCTGCCAATCTCTCTGCATGACATACCAGTGGTATGCATGCCTATGATTTGCCATTTCACACGATCACTTAACCTTCGTCTTGCCATAGCGGTTCACAATCAAGAGCTAATTCTCTCCGTACAAATAAACCACGGTTATGAACACAAAATTCCTAATCTTGTCGCATTAAATCTGTATGTAATGTTCTACACCTCAAACTGGACTTTTACATAACTGAACACGTGTGCTGTTTCCCGCCACGCACGGACATCAAGCGGCGTGAAGTCATGCATGCATGTGCATTTCGTACTTGGAATTATGTCAGCTAACGTGGGGACAAAAAGTATGGCAGCCTAGTTGTACCATCATGTTTCTACGTTCTATTGTTTTTGCTGGTGCTTAACTTTTGCACAGGTGTATATATATATATATATATATATATATATATATATATATATATATATATATATATATATATATATATATATATATATATATATATGTTACTATACTTCAATATGCTTACTTCCACATCGGCAATAACAAATGATAAAGGACTGACAGCTCTGAAGAAGTGGACAATATATTTAAATAATTTAATCAAAACAATGTCTTCTAGGATTTCTAAATGATGTTTGTTGGTGTTTGGTGTTATTGTATGTGTTCATTAGTAATAAGTACTATCACATTCACATGACTATAAATAAATCACAATCCATGCATTTTGTTTTTTTCAGGCTTTGCTTTCTCGTATACTTTTTAGCTGCGACTGTCTAAAAAACTGCTGTTCCGATTTGGCTCAAATTTTAACATGTAGAAACTTGCCGTCAAAGAGGATTTCCAATATTGTCCATGATCCGTATAAAAGAACCTGGATTCCGATAGGATCACATTTTGAATCTGTGGATATCTCGATCGTAAACTACTGGTTTGATTTGGCAACAACTTTAACACATGAAAGGGTCTGACCACACATTAGGATTCCACAACCTGATGTGTAATCCGAAAAACCTCCAGAAACATGTTAAAATGTGAAACAATCTGGACTCGCAATTAGTCTCTGTCTGTCATTTTTTTTTACATTCCTGACAAAGTTGCCAAATTCGCAACTGTGGCTCGTCTTCGTGTGTTTAAAAAAATAGGAGGGGATATTGCATCCGTCAGTCAGTCTGTCTGTCCATCCATCTGGCTATCTCATCTGAAACCTATGGGTGGAATTCAATCAAATTTGTTATGTGAGTTACCCATACTATTGAGATGACGTTTACATTAGGCTCCAATCAAATGGTGGGGCTGGGTGGAGGGGGGGGGGGTGGGGTGGTGGTGCGCAGAAAGTCACAGTTGGCGGAATTCAACCAAATTGTATGTTAATTTTCCATTTGATTGCGGGGTACAAGACAATGTTTACATTAGGAACTAAAATGTACGGTGGATGGCATGCCATCGCAAATCCCCATGCGTTCACCTCTTCGAGCTTTACCCTCACTTCGACCCAAAACAAGAAATTCCTTGAAATGTAGTTTCAATGGGTAATGGGTTTCAAAATGAAATGCGACATGACTACCTTTGGATAAATTTAATTTTTGACTCACAATCCCCACCCTTGAACCCCACCCCTGGGGTTCATAACAACCTTTCAAATGTGCCATGCACACCCCTGGCCATATGTGTAATCATACCCAAAGTTTCAAGTTCTATCTGAAGTGGTCCTGGGGGAGTTGCATTACAATCGATAATTACTGGCCAATTTTGAAATTTGGATCCCGCCCACTGACCTTAGTTTGACCCAAGATCAAAATAGTTCCTTGTCCTATAGACTACTAAACATTGGCTTGAAAATGATATGCAACATGACAACTTTTGGAAAAATGTAATTTTTGGACCTCACATTCCCCACCCCGAAATGTAAATGTCATTGTACACTCCGCAATCATATGGGTAATTCGCATATCAATTTTGGTTGAATTTCGTCGAATAGTGTCAGATGAGTTGCATTACAATAAATTTCATGACCTTTTGACAACCCCACCCCCACCATGGGGGGCGGGGCCAAATGTAAATGTGCTCATCCACTCCACATTGGTACGGGTAACTGTCATTCTTAATTTGGTTGGATTCTGTCCAACAGTGTCAGAGGAGTTGCATTACAATAAATTTCATGACCTTTTGACCCCCATCCCCCACCCCTGGAGGCGGAACCAAATGTAAAGGGGCTCATACACTGTACATTGTTATGGGTAACTCACATACCAAATTTCGTTGAATTCCGTCCAACGGTTTCGGACGATATGCGCTACAATCAATTTCCGCAGGTTAAAATTAGACCTTTTAACCCCTAACCATCCCCTGGGGGCGGAGCCAAATCTAAATGGCCACTTGCACTCCGCAATCATAGGAATAACTCAGATATCAAATTTGGTTGTGCTCAGTCTAACGATTTCAGAGGAGTTGCATTACAATCAATTTCATGAACTTTTAAGCCCCATCCCTACACCAGCTGGGAGCGGGGCCAAATGTAAATCTGCTCATCCACTCCACATTGATATGGGTAACTTAATAGTAAATTTGGTTGAAATCCGTCCAACTGGTGTCAGAGGAGTTGTATTACCATACATTGTTTTACCTTATGACCACGCCCCCCCCCCCCCACCCACCCACCACCACCCTCCCACCGCCACCCCTCAACCACCCGTACGGCGGGGCTAAATGTAAATGTGCTCATATACTCCACATTGATATATATATATATATATATATATATATATATATATATATATATATATATATATATATATATATATATATATATATATATATATATATATATATATATATTTGGGAAATGGGTGATGACGGAATGCAAAAGGACGTTTAAATTTGGCTAAAAAGGGGGATGGGTTCTCGGGTGTGCCAAACGAGGGGGATTTGCGATGATGCGTTCGACTGATCAATCTAGTTCACAATTACAACCCATCCTATCAGAGCTATTTGATCTACTGCAGTAAGTACCATTTAAACGGCAGAACAGATAGAGTGCGGTCGTCACACATGCGTCACGCAGGCGGCAAGCGACACGCGGGCGGCAAGCAGCCCTCAGCGGAAAATCAACACACTGAATGCGTCTGGCATGCTGCAAGCCACATATACGCATGCCATATTTACGTAGCAACAGCAGCAGCAGCACCAGCATTAGCAGTAGCAGTAGCAGTAGCAGTAGCAGTAGCAGTAGTAGTAGTAGTAGTAGTAGTAGTAGAAGTAGAAGTAGCAGCAGCTTTAGCAGCAGCCGCAGAGACGGCTATGGCTGCTGCGGCGCTACTACCGCTACCGCTGCTGCTACTACTACTACTACCGCTGCCCCAGGAAATTATGTAGGCAGTGATTGAATTCAATTAACTCTCCACCCCCACCCCAAGCCCTCCACACCCCACCCACCCACCCCCATCCAACCCACCCCCACCCCCACCTACCCTGTACACATTCCCTGATGTTGAATATTTTTGGAATTAGTTTGACTAGGAGTTTGTGCTGTCTATAACAACAGCAACACAATCCGGTCAAATTAGTTTCAAAAATATTCAAGCGCTTTCGTGTGTAGTTTTCTTATAATCGAGACACTGGAATTTCAAGGGTTAAGTGCTAACAGACAGTTGACCTAGTTTGCCGACAGAGGATTAATATTTACAACGTAATTTGGTAATATACATTTTGTTCTTTCCCACGCATTAGACTACTTGTGTTATATATATATATATATATATATATATATATATATATATATATATATATATATATATATATATATATATTTTATACTACTAACTACGAACGTAGTTGATGGCCTATGATTGTATTATAATAATCTCTGGGTTCGCGAAAATTGCTTGTCTGTTAGAACAAATCGTCTCTGAGCTTCACAAATTGCAGCGCGTCAACGTTATTTTGCTCAGCTGTTTCGGGCAAGCTCAGACGATCCCTGAAATGACGTCACGCGCCAAGGCCAATCTCATTTTTTTTCCAGCGAGTCGGCGCAGGATCGCCGAATGTAAAATAAATCCGAATAATATCTTCTAATAACACATTCTATTTCATTCTTTAGTGCCCAGTGTTGTATGTGAAAGCCACTTTCAATGCCATTGTACTTCTTCTTTAAATTGGTCGTGAATATAAAAAAAGTACACGCGATATTTTGTTTATCGCAGTAACAGTTGAAAGTCGCCCTAATTCTTTATGAATACATTTGCTCACGTTTACGCACTATACATACTGGGCATACGACGTCGTGCACCCATACTTTGCTACAATCGCATCGGCCTAGCACGCCCCTTGTCTTACTCATTCATATCACGCAACATTTTGTTTTACAATGTGATTATTGTAGATGATTTTCTTGTCGCCCTGGTCTCACTCCTTGTTTCACTTTCGTTTCTTTCGTGGAAACAAGGAGATGGGACGAACGGTTGTTGATCAATTTCTCTAGGGGTCGATGATTATTTTGTCGACCTGGGGCCGTGTTCGCGGAGGGGCCGTAGCCTGCACCTGGCATAACTGCATTGTAGTCTTTATGGCGTCATTAAAAATTATGACGTGATATTTCCCAACGTGGTTGCGCCGGGTGTGGGCTGCGACCCGTTCGTGAGCGCGCCCCTGGTCTCACTCATCATTCCTCTCTTGCTGTCTTGGAGATTATTGGTAAATGGTTAATGAATAGAAACATAGAAGCGAGGGACGAAACTTCTCTATGAATTATTGTTATAATTATATCCTAATTAAATTGTATGTGTTTTACGGTATCCGTCATACATGTATAATATGTTGTACACTCAAGGGCTAATGGCCTATTGTGAAAATAAATTATTATCATATATTATTATTATTATTATTATTATTACCTAGCGGCTGGTTGTTAACGCACACGAATTAGCGAATATAATTCGTATTGAATTTGGGGGAAGCGGTGTTCTGTCTCACCTGTTTACGCAGGAATATCACGGGGACGAGTATCACGATTCGGCTCACTGCCGAGTATGTGGTAGAGGTGGGTGTACCTGTACCTACGCAGTTGGCTGCGTGTCCGATTCCATATGTGTAGGGCACTCATTTCTCTCCCCACGTGTACGGTAAAACAAAATACCATCATTAGGCCATTTTTATGGGCCGCTAAACTAATATCATGTTTATACATGCGCACACTTCGCTACGCACGTACATACGCGTGCGTACCACCATGCGTGGCCCTGTGTGTGCGTGTGCGTGCCTGTGTGTGCGTGCGTGTGTCTCTGTGTGCGTGCGTGCGTGCGTGTGCAATATCTATACGAACTATATTATATCCGCCGAATATCATTATTCATATATCTAGTATTTATCTCATGTATTTAAGGAGATATAGCGTATTAAAAGATAGTGGTAGTACATATCTAGCATACAATGGGTGATCCATATTCTACAGGTTTCGATTTGGTTAAAATTTACCCATAATTTAGTTTACTCGTCTGGTAAACCTATCGTCTGGTACGATGCAAACCAGTTAGCGTAGCCAATACCTATTTGAAATATTAGCGATGCAGTACATGTTCTACCATTTTCTAGTCCTATTTGAAACATTAGTGCTGGAATGACTGGCGGATGACTGGCAGGTATCGAGCTTAATACAAGATTAATGCGAGTAACGCGCTGCAGGCATTTTAAAAATCGTTAAATCTGTTTACAGAGCGGGCGTAACAGAGTTCATTCACGAGCTATCCCGTGTGCTCTGTGAGGATAGCCATACATGTATTTACTATTTAATAACTATGCTAAAGAATATTTTGAAACTAATTTGTCAGTGCGCTGTTGTCGCCATATGCCCGTGCGCGCGTGTATGCGTGCGCGTGTGTGTGTGATGCAAGGAAAGCTAGTAATGCGTGTTTTTACCATTTAATAATCATACCATTGAATATTTGAAACCAATTTGTCATGGCGCTGTTGTTGCCATATGCGCGTGTGTGCGTGAGTGATGTGAGTGTAGCTAGCCAGGTATGTCTTACTCATCATACCGTTAAATAGGTTGTGACTAATTTGTCATAACGTTGGTGCCATATGCACGTTGTAGTAAAACGAAGACAAGTGCATAGAAAGACATAACTTTATGATTTGGTGGCCCTTGAAAAAGGAGCTGATGTTGTTTTGTGATGTTTACGCGTTGTGTGTGCGTTTATATAACTCTCTAGCTTCATGACACCCTTTGCATTCACAACACTCATCTCTCAACTGTTATTGTGTATGAATTAATTTTTTAAGATTACGTTCATTCGGTTCCTTAAGGTATTCGACCCTTCGGTTCCGAATTTCGGTAATAATAATATTTACTGGCTGTTGTCCCGCTACATTATTATATCTATTCCACTCGATACACCCGCTATGTATCGGAGTTGAATTCGTCATACGCCAATGGTGGCATCGAAATGTAGCCATTCTTAATGGCAAAGAATGATTGCCCAGTTATTGAAATGAAATTTTACCGCTATTTATAACCTTTCTTCGTCCTCATAACGGTTCATGTCAATAAATGTTTTCTGTAAGCAAATGTTCAAAATCGGCTTGCTCAATGCACGTGATTGAAGTGTTAAAGTCACTAATGGGATTATTATGAAACATACACGTGCCTATGTTATGTCTCTGTTTGCTTTAGCACTTGTGACAAAGTACATATTGTTCAGTCGGGTTAAAATCAGCTGCCACTTATGCATTCACACGTACCAACACACGAATTCGGAGTGTCAGACAGATGGACACGCTGCAAAATGTTTAAAACACTTGATATTATTATTTGTAGCATAGAAAAATGGATTTGTTGCATGACTTTGCATACGTCTTATGTTGCCACTCAGAATTCCAGCATTGGTACGTGGCAGAAATCCTACACTTCATTCGCTATATTCTAGTTTAATAAATTATATTAATCGCATTATAAGATTTGTTTAGAATCATGACCAACTGAACATCGTAATCGTATAAAAATTTAATGCTAAAATGTATAAACTATATTTCAGCAATGCGGACGAACAACGGCATCAAATTATTTCGATGATAAGGGCATTTAGGGTACCAAGACCGGTGCCTCCAGTTATCCTTGTACATATACCGAGGTACATACCTAGACGGCCGGCTATGTGCCAGCGTGGTGCTTGCCACCATTCCATTGGCATAGTCATGGTTGATAATTGGCAGTAGGTGGCAGACATAGAGACCATGCGACAGACTGATGGACATGGGCCGCATTGATAACCGGTTCCGATCTCCAAATGAGACACCCGTTGCCCGCTAACATTCTCTCGTAGAATGGCTAAGTGTTATCATGGCATGACTTTGACCCTCATATTAAACCTTCTTGTCAACAGATGAGACTGAAAATAGACCTATTTTATATATAAACATTAATACTATATAAATAAATGTAGTCAGAATATTGTATATATAGAGAATATAGAATTATACACGATACCACGTGTAGTCAGCATAAACATCCCACCTCCTAGCCACATATCCAATTTACACACCCTCACATTGCACATGACAAAATGTTTAAATCACTTTTTGATGTAGTTATTATTATTATTTGTAGTATAGAAAAATGGATGTGTTGCGTGACTTTGCACACGCCTTTATGGTACCACTCATAATTCCATCATCAGAACGTGGCAGAAATCCCACACATCATTCTCTATATTCTATTTTATATTTGTTCTGTAAATCCCTGACAGGTAGACCTTTCACAGAAGTTAGTTTTCCATATTTTTACTATGTCACCCCAGAGCCGAATCAAATTACATTGTATCTCTATGTGTAGGGGGAATTTTCCTAGTTCGGTATAGATCATAATATTTGGTGTATTCTTTTTCATGTGCAAAAGAATTTTTGTAATTTCATTTGGCAGGTCTGAGGCAGATCAGTTTTCTCAAACCCAAATTTTAGTTGCATATAACATCACTAGTCAGATAATATAGTAAAAAGTCCATATGCCTATTGTAAGTCAATGGACCTTTCCAGTTTTAGCCATGCTCCACCCGTCTGTAAGCTAAGCTCCACCCATGCTTCGCACATGTTAGGTTCGATCGAACCGTCCCTAACTATCGATTTCAACAAAGCTATACAGGTAAGCTGTTGAATATTTTAAATTTAGTTTGACTGGGTGCTGTTGCTACCTATACGTATCAATAGCTCCCAGTCAAGAAGTATTACAATGTTCAACATAATGTTTATTGAATAGTAAAGACATACAATTCGTACAACAGCGCTTTGATTATGAGGAGTATGCGTCGGGTTTTAAGCGACGGAATAATTAACTACGTGAGGATTTTGAGCATGACCCAAATTTGTACTCCATTATTAACGGCACGTTGAATAGATATTGCACAATGGCTGCGAGTATTACTATTATTACAACACCTCATTAGAAACCTTATTAGTCGACAATTTCTAATGTTTGTGATATCATCTTCATAATGTACTACTGAGCCATGGCCACTATCGTCAATATGGACGACGTTCTCAGACACATGAGCACATTGCTACGCATCTACCATGTACAACTTCTGTCTAATTCAACATTTAACCCCTCTAAATTCTACATCTTGCGCTAAATTATTATATCCATCTTGCCACATGCCATAGCAGTACACGATGCTCTGTGGAGGGGGAGTAATTGCCGATGGATCTCTTAGTAATGCTTTTATCATTTTAGTTTTACCACACTGCATCGGACCACGGACAATCATGGTAAAGCGGTGACGTAACATCATATTACAGTCAAGCATTGATGCCATCACATTCACTCGCAAACGTAATCATTCAACTGGCATAGCATATGCACAAACGCGTATATATAATATATTGGTGGCGACCCCCATCAGAAGCACGATGGTATGATATGGTGTAATGACTCATGTTCACAGTGACTGTCTGAAATGGGCGCGACTGCGCTAATCTTTAAACCGTTACTACATCAATAATGCTTTGCACACTCACCAGTCATTATTTGCCAAAGATCATAATATCATTGGTGTTCAATTATATTCAAATTTGTAACAGCACATTTTTACTCAGCTTTGAAAAAAGTTATTTATGAGCTGGTTTTACTGCGGAGAGCGGCAAAGCGTAAACACATGCTTTGCGTCAGCCGTTCCAATATTCTGCTATGTGCTATGATAATATATGTGGGTCTGACGCGTTTTACCCAGGTGGGAGGCGGGTGGCTCATTAAATGTAATGATGTCTAATGCGACGCAGCTAAGCATATGAAATATCCCAACAGGCACATGACGTTCATGAGGTGATTTCAATGCGGATTCAACGTTGAAACAACGTCATGTGCCTGATGGGTATCTGTTTTAGCCAGTCATTCCAGTTGAAAGGTGTTTTAAAATAAACTGTCCTATACTCGAAAATAGTTCCCTCAACGTTATGCACACCATTTTAAACCGTCAGCATAAAATAATTATGACGTTTTCAGTAAAAATATACATTCGATATTCAAGAGCTTTTTTACAGTATATAATCCTGATACTAGTATTATGAAGGCAGTCATTTCATATGTGAATTTACAAAAACATGTTCTACATATAAAATATGTTTTCCTTCGACCTGTTTTATCTTTAAGAAAATTTTAATTGATTTTTTTTTTAAATAAGCTTTCCTATACTCGAAAATAGTTCGCTCAATGGTATACAAACCATTTTAAACCGTCAACATAAAATAATTGATGTTTTTCAGTAAAAATATACATACGCTATTCAAGAGCTTTTTTCAGTGTATAATCCTGATACTATTATTATGAAGGCAGTCGTTTTATATGCGAATTTTAAAAAAACACATGTAAATTTAAAAAAACCCATTTTCTACATATAAAATGTGTTCACTCAACATGTATTTACCTCAAGAACATTTATGGTTAGGTGAAGCGTATCAGGAAAGATTATTTGGAATGAAGTCATTTCACATGCGATTTAAAAAAACAAACAACAAGACACCCAGCAAAAACCGACCATTAGTGGCTAACAACTCTTTTCATTTACATATCAAGAGAAATTATTGGTCCCAGTCATTCCAATTGAATGGTTTATAAAAATAACCTTTCCTATCCTCGAGAATAGTTCCATCAATGGTATGTAAACCATTTTAAACCGTCAACATAAAATAATTGAATTTTCAAAAACCATTTTCTACATATAAAATACGTTTTCACTCATCCTGTTTTGTATCTCTAAGAAAATTTATGGTTAAGCGAAGAGTAGCAGGGAAGATTATTATGGGGGAAGTCATTTCATATGCGAATTTTCAAAAAACAATATTTATCAGTGGTAACCCTAACAGTAGCACGATGACGTGATATGACGTAATGATACGTGATCACGTTTATGGGACATGGCTGACTGAAATGCATGTATAATGCTTACTAATCTTTGAACCGTTACTCCATAAACAATGCGCATGTGACAGCCATTATGTGGTAAGATCATAATATCATTCACGCATGTTGTAAAGTAATGTGTGCTTCAGCCTGCATTTTGTCGCACATTATGGAGGGATCACTGCATCGCTCTATTCAACTGCATTTCGTAGTGTGTTTTTTTTTGGTGAGTGCAATGTGTTTTGAAGTGCTGCATTAACATACTGATCCATATTGCCAATAGAGGTTGGGGTGATGGGTGCACCATTCAATGACATGATCGAGAATGAGTCAACAAATTAAAGAATTAACATTTTTTATTAATACTTACATCGTAAACGACACAACATATTATTACAGTGATATGATTCCAGTACGCAACATCAAAATGCGATATGTTTACTGATACTACTATATTAAGACAATATATTAATGAAAGGCAATGATATTAAGGGTATTGATATTATGGTGTTAACAGTTGTTTAGCATATATTACATCGGCGACGCACCTAAACCATGATGTCATACACAACCGGTACAAATCAATACTTTACTCTTCAGTAACTAAATTTTGGCCTGCACCAAACTGCGATACAACAATATGTTTACTAATACTTAAGGCTGCGCGGTATGGCATAGTGTCAAAACGGTGACGGTGTCAATTGTCAAACTGGTTTAAACCGTATATCGGTTTCATGGGGTGGGCTGGGGCCAAGGATGAGTGGGTACAATTATTGTATGTAATTTTTTTTCCTGAGAAGCATGTAGCAAGTTTTACTCTATGTATGTCGTCTGGAACTCTCGACTCAAAATACACGATCATGACTTAGTTTCTTTAGAAGCATCATGAATAACGTATATAACATTCATTTCTGATTGCGCCAGTAATTATTAAAATCCAGCTTGTTACCGACTGACCATAATTTGTGTTCCATTTACAATCGATTAATTCTAATGTGCGAAATTTATCGTTTGTTTAATCATCACGCATTGAACAACGGGATATTTACCTTTATTATTTGTTAATCAATCAGAGAATGTGCAAATATTTTTAGACTACGGGTTGAAAACTGTTGGTGTCACAGACAGCATAAACTTTCAATCAATTACTTTCATTTTAACATTCTGATGACAAGCGGCCATTGAGTCATATCGTGTACATTGGTTAGACATCGCGGTAATGATGATTTTGTGCTGTTACAACAGGTAGGATGTGATTAGCGCATACGTCTATTGAATTCAGATCATTACCAGTATATAAAGCAAACTGACAGCACTGGTCAAGGTGGTTGTTAACTTGTGATCTTAACTTTAAAGACATATCACAGCAATGCTAATAAGACCACCCCATGCTTAGATGTTTAGATAACTCGGTCGCTGAGAAATACAGCGCCAATAAACATGTTTATTTTGTATCCGAATTGCGACAATTTAAAAATCCCTTGGAACTCGTGATGTGGACTACCAGTTTAGATTCGCGGTTTTGAACAACTAGTTTTAGATATATGTATCGTGTGATTTTAAAGGAATTGTGATAATGAATTATTCACACAGCATGAGACTCATCCATAACAAACCAAACACGCGTCAGTCATGCGCACAAGGATTAAGACGAGAAATGTTTGTATACCAATTAGATTAACACTGAATACAAAAGACCAATAGAAAGTCAATCATTTACAATTTTATAAATATTATCATGTGCGTTAAATATTTTGAAAGTAATTTGACAGAGATTTGGTGCTATAAACAACTGCAACATCTTGCAGTCACATTGGTTTCAAAATAGTGTAAGGTTTACAGACAGAGTGCAATTCATCATAAGCGAATCAGTAGGAATAGAAAACAACGGAAATGTAGGCTTTTATATGTTCAGATCGGTCTGTGTTTCAACCCTTTAATTCACAAATTTGGTCAATATATTTATAATTTTCTCACAGATATTTTCAGATAAAGGAAGATTATTTTTGAAAATTTATCTAGAGTGGCTGGTTTCGTTATCGAGCCAGTCATTTCAGTAATTGGTAAGTTAAAAAAAATAAACATCATCAGTTCGGCGAATTGACAGTTCTGGCTTAGCAGCAATATGTGTAATTAAAAAAAGATTAATCAGTAATAGATAAACCGAAAATTTAATTAAACTCGGTTTTTCGGTTTGAGCATGATTACGATGGTTTGCATGCCGCCACCATATAAAACCGGTTTACGGTGTGAGATCGGTATATCGCGTAGCTCTACTAATACTGCAATATTAAGACAAAACATTAATTAAAGGCAATGATATTATGGTGTTAACAGTTGTTTAGCATATATTACATCGGCGACGCACCTAGACCATGATGTCATACACAACCGGTACAAATCAATACTTTACTCTTCAGTGACTAAATTTGGCCTGCATCAAACTGCGGTACAACAATATGTTTACTAATACTTAAGGCTGCGCGGTATGGCATAGTGTCAAACCGGTGACGGTGTCAATTGTCAAACTGGTTTAAACCGTATATCGGTTTCATGGGGTGGGATGGGGCCAAGTATGAGTGGGTACAATTATTGTATGTAATTTTTTTACTGAGAAGCATGTAGAAAGTCTTACTCTATGTGTGTCGCCTGGAACTTTCGACTCAAAATACACGATCACGACTTAGTTTCTTTAGAAGCATCACTGAAAATTTAATTAAACTGGGTTTTTCGGTTTGAGCATGACTACGATGGTTTGCAAACCGCCACCATATAAAACCGGTTTACGGTGTGAGATCGGTATATCGCACAGCTCTACTAATACAGCAATATTAAGACAATATATTACTTAAAGGCAAAGATATTATGGTGTTATCAATTGTTTAACATATATTTCATCGGGGATGCGCCTAAGCAATGACGTCATACACAACCAACACAAATCAGTACTGATCTCTTTAGTGACTAAATTTGGTCCCGAAAATAATGTATCAGGCTTAACCCTTTAATGGCGAATACTTCCATAGCTGCCCTCCTTAGCGGGCTAGAGGAAAACCCATGTGTGGACCGAGAGAAGACTAATTTAGAAAATTTACCATTGGAATGACTGCCACAGGTATCTAAATCGTGGCACAGTGGTTATTTAAGTCTGATGAATATTTTGAAACTAATTTGACTGTGCGATGACATAGGAAGATACAAACTCGCATTCATGTTAGTTTCGTAATATTTAACAGCATAGCTATATAGTTGATAGACTACTAAGGAGGGAGGCTATAGACGGTTTCGCCATTAAAGGGTTAAACCTGATATATTAATCAAAGGCATCAATACTATGGCATTAACAGTTGTGTATCTTATATTACATCCGGGTTGTGCCTTAACCATGACGTCATACACACTTTTGAACAATAGCAGTACATCGTTGCTTTTTAAAGGGCCACCAAATCTTAAAATTGTTTAATACAAACACATATTTACGAAACATATAATACACTCATGAAACGTATATACACGTGCACGTACATGTGTAATACACTCATGAAAGAACTGTGTGCATGTATGCACATACGTGCACATACATTCGCACATACATATGAATTTACATTTTAAAAACATGCACTCATCAAAAGCGCATACACGTATGTACACATACATACGATGTCGCGTTTATTCATGCATATACTCGCATATATCAATGTGCCATCACCTTTTTTTCAATCTGCATATTGTTATTCGTTATTGTTAAGTGTGTTGCAGAGGCGTGTATAATTTTGTATTTTGGAAATCAATTAACTGATTAATGAAAAAAACCCGCCATCTTTTATTCTATGGTGAGTGACTTGTGTGGAGGGAACTGATCTATTACTCAAGTATCTGACGTAATTACCAATTACCTCACTAAAGAGGTGACGTCACACTCAGTATGAGGTATAACTCCATCATGGCGACAGTAAATGAACTGTATGAATTGTATGTCTTTGATGAATTTATATTTTAAAATGAAAATAATTTGTGAGACGTTACACCACCCAGTCAAATTAATTTCAAAATATTCAACTGGCTAGCTGTGTAGTTACCAACAAGGCATCGACAATTTAGCTTTAAACATACATTGGGTATAATTAATATTCACCTTCAATTCCTTTTCATAACCTGATTATGGTCATTGTATTTTGCAAATCAGTTAACTGGTTAATGAGTTTGTATGTCTTAAGAAAAGAATCTGTCACTCAAGTATCCGACGTCATGAACTTGTATGTCTTAAGAAAAAACGCGATCTTTTATTCTATGGTGAGCGACTTTTATGGAGGGAATTGGTCAATCACTCAAGTATCTGATGTAATAACCAATTACCTCACTAATGAGGTGACGTCACAATCAATATGAGGTATAACTCCATCACGACGACAGTAAACGAACTGCATGAATTGTATGTCGTTG
Source organism: Chaetoderma sp. LZ-2023a (assembly GCA_034401795.1). Taxonomy (NCBI): domain Eukaryota; kingdom Metazoa; phylum Mollusca; class Caudofoveata; order Chaetodermatida; family Chaetodermatidae; genus Chaetoderma; species Chaetoderma sp. LZ-2023a. Next base: position 33,219,259 of record CM067370.1, on the reverse strand, counting down.
ATGAATTTACATTTTAAAATCAAAATAATTTGTGAGCCATTACACAACCCAATCAAATTAGTTTCAAAATATTCAACTGGCTAACTGTGTAGTTACCAACAAGTCATCGACAATTTAGATTGAAATATACATTGGGTATCGTTAATACTCATCTTAAATTCATTTTCATAACCGCTCAAGTATCTGACGTCATAACCAATTACCTCACTAGTGAGGTGACGTCACAATCAGTATGAGGTATACCTCCATCATGGCGATAGTAAATGGACTGTATGAATTGTATGTCTTTGACGAATTTATATTTTAAAATGAAAATAATTTGTGAGCTGCTGTTCCACCCAGTCAAATTAGTTTCGAAATATTCAACTGGCTAGCTGTGTAGTTACCATCAAGTCATCGACGATTTAGCTTTAAACATACATTGGGGTATCATTAATATGTATCTTAAATTCCTTTTCATAGCCTAACTATGGTCACAAATGTAGCTAGCTATCCATCATATGGATATATGGATAGCGAGTGCGTGCATGCGTGCGTGTAAGTGCAATTATTGTACACATGTCTATTTGTACATACCTGGCGTGTATATAATTATATATTATTGTACATAGTGTATATATGTTTTGAGGGCCTCGGGAACATCAGGCCACTGACGATGTACCCTCTTGAAATAAAGATTATTATTATTATTATTATTATTATATCTCGTCATAATTAACTACAAGAGGTGTAGACTGAATGATGTAAATAAGCGTGCCGGGAAAGCATAATTGAAGATGGACTATGCATTGTTGTACGAATTGTATGTCTTTACTAGTTAATAAAGATTTTGTTGAACATTTTGTAACTAACCAGATCACATGTGGACGCTGGCCCAATAACGTATTGCCTACGTTGTTCCAACGTTGGGCCGATGAACAAAACTATGATGGCCATATCCCTTTTTTCCCTTTCCAATATGTGTGTGCATGCATACCTCGTGTGCACGTACGGGGCACGCATGCAGGTGAACAAACGCACATGCACAAAAACTGTGTTTTATACATCATCATAGCATATAAAAACAGGGGCACATGTGTACCCATAAGCACATACATATGAACAGACGCATGTAATACATTCATGAAAGGAGATACACAGAGCTACAACATGTCAGTACACGTCGCTATGCCTTCACCACGTGCGTCTATGGGTCCTATTGTTATTAAACATCATTCATTCATTTTGACAGGAGCTACAATATATCTGTACACAGATTAACACCATAAATTCAGTAAACATTTTTGAAACAAACATTAAATGGCTGATACCATCTATCTTTTTAAAGACATATATCTCCTTAAATACGCTAGATACATGATTATTATCTATATAGTATTATACATACAACGCCACTAAGTTTACCTTTTCTATTGCCCGTGTAACACTGTATTTCGCTCTAGACGACGATTTGAAAATCATATGGCACACAGGGCACACATACAGGCACACACTCACACACGCACGCACGCACGCACGCACGCACGCACGCACGCACGCACGCACGCACATACACGCACACACGCACACACGCACACGCGCGCACGTTGATACCACCTATCTTTAAAGACATATATCTGCTTAAATATGCTAGATACATGATTATTATCTATATAATTTTATACATACAACATCACTAAGTTTACCTATATATTGGACGCGTAACACTGTACTTCGCTCTGGACGACGATTTGAAAATCAAGTGGCCCACAGGGCATGCATACTGGGGCACGCACGCACGCACGCACGCACGCTCGCACTCACGCACATACACACGCACGCACCGCACGCACGCACGCACGCACGCACGCACGCACGCACGCACGCATGCGCACGCGCACGCGCATAGGGGCTTACATACGTGCATGTATACCACATGTATACGGGTAGGGGTGCGCACTCAGGGCAGACACACATACATGTATACCTCGTATGTACGGGTAGGAGCGTGCACATAGGGCATACACACACGCACATGATGCATGTGCGCAGTCTACTCATAACACACATGTGTGATGCAAACAGTGGTTATTTTCTTGTGTGTGCGTGTGTGCGTGCGTGGGTGCGTGCGTGCATGAGTGTATGCGTGCGTGCGTGCGTGCGTAGTGCGTGCGTGTGTGGTGCAAGTGTACGTGTGCGCGAATGTGGGAAGAGTAATGGATGACCCTACAACTCAACAGAGAGCCGAATTATGGCCTGTGTGCCATTGTAAACCTGTGTAATGACACATGGCACAATAAACCTTCTCCCCGCACCCCCCCCCCCCCCCCGTGTGCATTACGAATTATATGTGCAAATTCGTATGCATTATCAACCAAGCACGAGGCTGGTGCAATTGTAGTGTTCCTAGTCATTGTAGTGCAAGCATGTACGATCAAGAATGACAATTTGCCAAGTATTTATAGTAAAATCGTTAGCTAATTTATTCATACAGAATTATGCAAACTTTCATCTGGTACACGATAAACAAATATTGAAGCAAATTGCATCTGCATCTGATATATTAATCAACTAAGAAAAAAGTCAGTAATTTGCATAACACCTTGTGTTTTTACATATGCGCTATGAATAGTAACTCTTTGATATAAATGGTATGCTTAAGCAAAACTGCATTCTTTGCAAGTGATGCTTAATCAGGCGAAGTTAATGTTGATGAATTGACTGCGAATGAATAAGTAATTGCGCGTGTAATGTACGTGTGGCAAATAATACACCACTGTAGAGTGAGCACTCACGTGTAATCAAATACATTCCACACCAAATTTGTCACGTCTGACTATCTGAATGCTAACTCCCTTAAGAGACAATTTAAAAAAGTCACTCAAATAAACATGAAGTGTTATGGTATGCCATTTTTCGCACGCCACGCTCTCACAGATTCTGACCACAATGTCTAGACAAATGGATAGCCGTCAGAGTCAGTCATTCCAATGATAAATTTTCAAAAATATTCTTCTATAGATCTGCAAATATGACAATGAAGAAATTTGATTGAGCAGGGTGGGTGGGTGTTGGAGTTGGGGTGAGATTAATGCATGGTGTTGGGTGTAGGTGGTGGTGGTGGTGGTGATGCTGGTGCTTAGTGGTTGGTGGCGTATGTCGGTACTGGTGGTAGTGGTGGGAGTGGTTCTGGTGGTGGTGCTAGTGGCGGTGGTGGTGATGGTGGTGTGTGTTGTGGTGATGATGATGGTGGTGGTGGTTGGTGTAGGTGGTAGGTGGTGGGTATTTACTGGCCCAATGTCTAGACAAATGGATAGCCAGCAGAGCCAGTCATTCCAATGATACATTTAAAAAATAATCTTCTCTTGGTCTGGAAATGGACATTTTCTATGGGGAAATTGAAATTCTCTTGAAGAAATGTGTGGGTTAAAGGGTTAAAGGGTTAATATCATCTATAGTGCACATGTAATTGTGTAACATGAGGTGGCAGCCTAGGGCAGGTCTGATTGAATTATATAGTTAAAAAACCATGATTATAACATAACAATGCTGTGTTGCTCAAAAGGATATAGTTATATTTGACTTGTAGTAAACGACCATGTATGATTATGCTACTTTTCCCATAATGTGGCTCTTAATTGTTGAAATGTAACATCATGAATGATAAGGCATACGGTCTCCAACCAACTCCCCACAATGCACTTACTACTCTTAATGTATGAACACTGTGAATTAAAAATGTGTTAATCTTTAGTGGTAAACAACAATAGCCAGTGAGCGGATTCACGCGCTATTATCAATTTTTTTTAAACTTTACTCTCAGCGAGGACATTGTAATATCTTACCAAATATCAATCTCATGTTCACCAGAATGTGTTTTTATGTATGCGAGTGCACTCAAATGATCAAGTGCTAGCACATGTTCATTAGTGTCGGCTGGATGCTATTGTTCATAAGTGGGCGCTGGATGCTATTGTTCTAAATGACCAGCTGTGCACTATTGTTCATGTAGGTGTCGATGCACTCTCATGCAGTATGATTAATGTATTTTATAGTCTGCGATATGAAACTCGCATTTTATAAAAAACAAAAAACATACAGCAGCGATCAGCAGCGTGGTTACAAAAAAGGTAATACAACTAGGAGAAATTACTGTATTCGGGTACATACACATGTAACCGCCTGTTTAAAATTGCACAACATTTTTTTGAAAATTTAATAATTAAATGACTGCCACCTTACATCTTTTTAAAAAATTTAATAATTATATGACTGCCACTTTAAAGACCACTCCGTAAATACGAAAGATACATGATTATTATCTATATAATATTCTAAAACATTGATTAGTTTACCTATATATTACCTGTCTAACACAACGATCTGATTTTTTTGAAAATTAAATGACTGGGTCAGTTTAAAATTATCTTCTTATCCACGAAGGGGAGTGTGGGGGAGGGGCGCTGCTCACCTAATTAATACATTAAACACAGCAAGAACACGTGCACGCATGTCAATACCTATTTAAAAAAACCACATTAATCGATGCATCAACATGCCATAACAGACAATAGCCTGTGGTCGGACATTTCGAGCGAAAACCTACATGAACAATAGTAGCCACCCGCTCATTTAGAACAATAGTGGACTTCCACTCATTTAGAACAATAGCGTCCACTCACTCATCTAGAACGATAGCGAGTCGGATTTGACCTCGTGTATATTTAGGGGACCGGCTGTACGCTATTGTTCTCCAACAATTGCACTTGACCTCGTGACCTATACCCATCAATCATTCTTGACAGGAGAATATTAGCGTACAGCGTCCCTCTAGACTACTATCATGAACGATTAGATCGCACACGACCAATTGGCTATAAAATCGTGTATTCTAAATCGGCCTTATACACGAGCGATCACACACGGCGATCCATCGCCCTACTCGACAGACTAAAATCGTCCAAAATATCCTCGCCACACAGGCGACTCGAGAATACTCTGAACTCCTCGAATCGCCTGTTGTCGCTTGACGTCGTGGAACTTGCTCAAACTGGCACACTCGGACGAATTGGGCCGGTGTGGTGGGGGGGGGCTTGAGTTCACGATTATGACTTCAAAATTTACCCATATATCCCTTTCGTGATGGATGCATTAACGGCAACATGGTTGTCATAAGCATAGTAATTCGCCGGCGCCAAAGAGAAAGAAAAGGTACACAAATTTGGGTGCGCTAATGGATTTCTCGCAGGGAACGATTAAGATACTTTAATCGCCTTTTCTTAGAATTGAGTACAAGCGATGTACCCGCCTACTTAAACTTTCTTCCAAATGATGCTTTTGATTATCTGCACGAACTCGTCGACCCATTCATCATATGACATGATATATTCATGTGGAAATCCATTCCTGCGAATGACCCGCTGGCAATTAGATTGCGATTTCTAGCATCTGGTGAGTAGTGTGAGAAGGCGGGGGTGGGGTGGGTGGGGTGGGGTGGGGTGGGGGATGCAATGGTTGACGGAATTCAAACACATCTGTCATGGTGTTTACCCATAAGGTTGCGGATAACCAGAAAATGTTAACATTAGGATACGTCGGCAAGGTGGGTCTGATGGCATGTCCAGTTCAGCCCATTTTTTTAAATGCCCAAAATAGGTTTTTGCCAAAAATGTGCCTTTTATCCCCACATATAGGGCATCTATATAGGATACACCTAATCTAGCAGAGGCTGAAAACCATATTATTTCTTTAAAAATTGGAGGTAATTCCTGCTTAATATAACTTGGTAGATGTATTTATGCCTGTCCTTTCATGCCCTGCACCCCGTTTTGGCCCACCTTCCTCAAGACATAAATCAATAGACTTTGGAAAATGAACACTTATCAAAACATGTATTGAAGATCTCAACTCAAATGTATATTAACACCTCTCATTTCGTCTCACATTTCTTTTCAGGCGAGCTATTCAGAAGCTTATGGTATCAGTTGGATGTTCGTGAACAAACCATTATGGAATTAGTTCGAGAAACAAGTGGAGTGCTATATAAAGTATTGCAAGAGGACCTAACAGTAAGTTTTGACAGAAACTAAATAAAAGAAATAACAACACGGATTAAGAGATCTATTTTGGCTTTCTAGAAAGCCTGCACGAGGTACAAAAAAATGACAGTTACAATAAAGAGTATGGTAAACAACCCACCCCCTGTTCAACAGTATGATTGTGTTGTTGACCATGCTCCAGGTTACTTACTGACATCGTCAATGTTGAACTGAACTGTGGCAGTGAGCTCGTTGTTGCTGTGCCGAACTGTGCCATGGGTAAAGTCTACTGCACCAGCTCTCCAACCGACATGTGTACAGAATGTTGCTCATCTGCATTTTCCCGTATCGACGGGCATTGAGGCTATAAATATACTGGCGTTTGTTTGTTACGTATTGTAGAAATACATTATGTTCATCTTCCAAGTGTTGGAGCTCGTAATCAACATCGCCCTTTTTCGTTACATATTCCATATATGTTAAACTTCCATTAAGACAATGGTTCTCAAAACCTCCTGTCTCTGCGTTTTTGTCATCCTGCTCTGTGTTCTAGATGGATTACTTGTTGAACATAGCACAGAGGACACTGCACTTACATCGTCCCCATTTTCGCCATCACGTTCCCCCTCATTCACCTCGTCGTCATCTTCATCACGGTCATTCTTTTCACGTGTAATATCGGCTTCTTGTTTTTTCTCAGCCACGTGAACGAGCTGAAGAGTTATTGCAAACCAGTTTGAAGAGAACCGGAACTTTCATCACTGCATCGCCGCCAGCTAACTATATATATATATATAAATATATATATATATATATATATATAAATAGCTGGACCGCCAGCTAACTCAGGCTCACACTATTTCAACTATAAAGTATATATTTGTCATATCGGCCTGCACATGTTGGCAGATTACTGCTTCTCTCAGTCCTTTCTGCATGACTTCTTATCATGATCATGGCAACATGGAATTTTTTGTATTGCACAGGCATTCATGTTGGCCCCATAAATTAATCAAATCATCTGCCCAATCCGCAGCCATATTGTGCTATGCACTGCGTTGGTGCGGCCAAATACTGAATATGGGTGGATGATTATTTAAAAAAAATATCTCTAGGCAGTACAGTGTGAAAGGGTATTTGACATTCTTTAATTAAGGCCTTTTCCTTTTCACTCATCCAGATGCTTTCATTAAACATTTTGGAAGATGTGCTTGCACTGACACGTGGGTCGTGTACTTTGACATGTGGTTTAATTATCAATGGTGATTGGGCAGTAGAGCGCGCGCCGCTGGCGACCCGTTAACCACGGGACAGTTTTTTCAAGCGTGTTTGAAAATAGGCGACGAGCTGCTATTAACAAAGTCTGTCGTTTTCGTATCGCATCGCCGTCGGTTTCGGAAGCACATCGGGGAGAGAGATAACAGACAACATAAAATCGCATCGCTGTTGTGTCGGCGCAACGTGAGGTGGGCTTAAAAGTAGTTCGTTGGTGACTCCTAGAAATACAGTGACGGCACTGATAAAGAAATGGATGAGTGTGATGCTGATCACGCGGTAACATTGACCAACAACGAGCTCCTGGAGCTGCAGATGATTACTGATGCAGTGCCAGTGGTGGTATGGTGGAGGCTGTAGTGGTGGTATGGTTGTGGTTGGGCTGATGGTTACGACGCCGGTGACGACCGCGGCGATGACGACGACGACGACTACGACAGTTATGGTGATCATGATGATTATGTGTGTTTTGGGAGGTGTGTGTGTGTGTGTGTGTGTGTGTGTGTGTGTGTGTGTGTGTTGTGTGTTGTGTGTGTGTGTGTGTGTGTGTGTGTGTGTGTGTGTGTGTGTGTGTGTGTGTGTGTGTGTGTGTGATGTAGGGTATTATATATACACGCGCTGGCGTAAATCTAGGTGTACATGGCCGCATGCACACGGATATGAGGATGACAGTACCTATACAATAAACCCGGACCTTATATAGCCGAAAACTCATTGAACAGGATACTCAAACACGAAATATCGGTTAGAACAGACCTTAGGCAATGAGGCGTCAAACCGCGACATAAACATTCACTGAAAGGAGATATGCCGACGCATTTGACTCTGAGGCACATTTCATTGTTCTATATGATGATTTCATAGGGTCATTGACCGATTATGCAAATATATATCCTAAAGCAGAAAGCTATCACCGCCACCAGGAATGGCTGTGCTAGGCACCATTATTGACAGTCAACGGCAATAACCGATTTACACCGTGTTTAATATGTGCTGTAAGCAAATGTCCCAACTGGTATGTTACTAAATAGAAGTTGTGACTCACAGAAATGTCGTGTGCAAAATATTAGCATTTTGCGTGAGAGATCACCAGACACATGTTTTTCTCAAGATTTCCCGAAGCTGACGCCTAATCCCATCTTGCTCTCTGGCAATCAGACGAAGAAAAACTAACAAATGGCCGCCAGTGATTGGATGTTTTACGTATGCGTTGCGTATATCATTTCATGAGTGAATGCCATGATTCGGACTGGCATTATTGCATGAATTTAGCTTTAGCTATCCCCCACCCCAACCCACCCACCCCATTTCTAGCTAAGCTCCTCCTACGATGTGCCCGTGTTGGGATCTCTTGAACCAGAATCCCAATATCAAGGCAATTAATATTAATTATCTTGAAACTATAGCAGCATCCGCGCTCAGTCAAATTAGTTTCATAATTTTCAACATAATGTTTATTAAATAATTAATCCATCAAAGGCATGTAATTCGTACACTTGGCGGACTAGTCCAGCTTCATGACGGAGTATTTCTGTTAATTATGATTTTGACGTCAGCCTACATGTAACGGTATTGAGTATGACGCGTCATAAACTTGATCGACATATCGGCTTCATCCATTAACGTCAAACCTATCCTATATAGACAAATTTCAAATATAGTACCCCATATTTACCTCAAGCTAAGAATATGTACGCGTGTATACGCTACAATAAATAACATGAATTAATATGGTACAGAAAATAGCAATATAAGGCCACGACGTTTTGTGAATGCGGTTGTCATTATAGAAGATGGGGTTACATTAAAATGTTTTCAGATATTCACATAATTATGCCAATGGCACGCTCTATGACAAATTACCGTGCCGACGGCGTATGATTTGAGCCACAAATACATTGCATGATCTCTTTCTTGGTTGTCTTGTCGTCTATGATTTGACAGCATTGGGTTGTTCATCATCTTAAGCTAACAAGCCAAATATTAAGAGACGCACAAACTTTTAAAATGTTAGTTAATGTGTGACATTCGGAGTTCGATCATGCAGGACGCGGAAGCTACGGGGGCAGCGAGGACAGCTGGCCCCGTTGCCCTTTGGGCAAGGGGCAGCGGGGCAGTAGTGTCCTTTACCCAGTTTCTACACAAAATATTTGGAAACTTTACTTTGGAACTTTAAACAAATTTTTTAGAATATTCAGAGCATTCTGAACAGTTGTATTAAAGTTTGGCTGCTTTGACATTAACACAAGCCCATAAAGTAATATGGGAGTGCTTATAGGCTGAATCAAATCATCAACGCGAACGCTACTTATGTAGTGGCAGGTACATGTGACATATTGACTTTTTAAATCTGTAAACATTTCATGTATCTTTGCATGTACAGATAAGATACATAGTCATATGCTATTTGAATCTTTGAAGCGATACTGGTCTATGCTCGTTAATGGCTTGTTTAGTGGGTAAACTAGAATATATGTGCAATGAAGGACGGCTGGATGCATCAATGTGGAAATACTAAGGGGTATTAGAATTAACAGCAACTCTTAAACTCTAATTTTTAATTGACGTGTGCAGTAGATGCAAAGGTAGAAATAATGTGTATACACATGGCCGAAGTGCAATATCGGTGGTGTATTTGAGGAATTTATTTGAGATTTGTTATCACCCTAACCCCCTCCACCCCCACCCACCCCACCACCACCACCACCACACACATTTATAGAATTGGAGGAGGGTGTGGCTGGGGCCGCCATCGAATGAATGTAAAATGTAGATGCACTTAGAAGCCATCTCCTGTATCTCCTACATCTCTAAGTAATAAATATCATCCTCTTGGATTTTTGAATACTGTGCTATTTATATGAATATGAGCACCCACCCCTCACATACCAACCCTTGAGTTCTAACCATAAAATTTGAGACCATACACACGTAAACAAAACCAGATATTTGCAGACCTCCTTTGAATATCCCGGTATAAATTGTGTGGCTACCTCATCGGTCTATTCATCCAGTATATGCCCATCGTATTCTTTAAGCGACTCCTTAAGAACTGCTGGGCAGAAAGGATCCATATGGTCAGATCCATGGGTGGTCCCGGAAAGCAGCTTGATCGATTTTGTTGGTGACCATCTTAGAGTTTGCACTATGTTAAAAATTACATTTAAAGACCTTCTGTGAAACTGCTTGACATGAAACTCAAGAAACTTCATTGTCTTCATCTAAGGAAAGAGCTGAGCAAACTTTGCTCACATGTTCAACATGAGTGGTAGATTTGTCTTAGATAACCTAGTCTTCACAAAAACACGTTTCCTCAGAATCCAGCTGATTGTAAATATAATTAGGAACTATGGTCCAATTAAATATTTTCAAGGCAAACGGCTCAGGTCCACAGTGCAGACACGTGCACGAATGCACGCACACTCAACGTGTGGATCTGACACAACAACCCGCCCGCCCGCTCGCTCACATTGGAAATTGGGAATAGGGTCGATTGACCAAAGAATAGATACACAAGTTCAGTTTGATCGTCCTCTGATGTGGGGAGTAACGATTCAATTCGTCGATTAAATTGTTGACCTTGGCTACCTGTTTCTTTACAATTTGATCATCTTGTCTGAATGAATGTGGTCGGGTGTCCTTTCTTACCGTCCGCGGCTGTAATCGATATGGTTGGCACGTCTAGAATTTTTAGTGATGTTATCTCTGTGTGGAAGCGTTAGCTCTATAGCCCTTTGATATTGCTTCGCAATCTAATCTACACTTGCATCCCGTTGATTTCTGAGATAGATGAACTCCTTTCTTTTTTCTATCAGATCACAGGTCCCTGCTCATAAGCATAAAACAATTCTGGTGTGACGTTTGATAGCTAGAAGTAGTCTTGCCTCAATCAAATCCACAAGTGTTCGGGTATTGGCGCTACTTTGACACCAGAGTTCCAATGGGAACTGTTCTTCGTACTCATTTAACCATGTGTTACGTATGCTGAAAACGTTACTGTCTGAGACGAGAATTGGTGTTTTGGATTTTGTTCCTTTAGATTGCGTAATGTTTCTCTCAATGTACTTTTTCAGTTTATTTAGACTCATTAGTAAGGCTTGCTAGTATTATGGCGTAGGTGACCACACCCAGATACACCCGTATCGAGTATTATCTAATTAATGTTGTGACTGGTGACCACTTGCTGTGTATCGGCGCATGTAACCACGCTCATATACCAATGTTGCTCAATGATTTGTGTTTGGCGTAGCTAACCACACCCACAATACGATTATATGTGTATATTAGTTGGTATTTATCAAGTACTCTATGTAAACTGGCGCAAATGACCACACCCAGTTTCAATTTTTCCCCTACTCCATCATAGCACCACTTAGCAACCAACAAAACAAAACGAAGATCAGTGCCAGCTATTAGTTTCTAAATTTGTTCAGTTTAAATGCATTCTTAAGATCAGAATATTATGTACAACAGGTTTACAGAATTAATTGCAGAAAAATACTCCCATTTATTGTTGTTTTCAGGGTTCCAGTTCAATTTTCAAGCGCTACTTCAATATAAATGGTCTGAGACATAAACTCCATGAAATTGAAGAGTTTATGTATGACTATGACATAGTTTGCTTCTCGGAAACTAAGCTGGATAATGCAGTGCCAGACGACGATCTTAAACTAGATAACTATTATGGGCCCATTAGAAAAGACCGGTCGTCTAGGGGTGGGGGCTTATCCATACATGTTTCAAACGTTTTGAATTATAAGCAACGCCTTGATCTGGAAATAGAAGACATTGAGAATATGTTCATAGAAATAAAGCATGACACATAATATTTATTATCGGTCTGTTTTATCAGCCGCCAGATGCTCCACAACTTTCCTGGTCAAACGTATCCAGTGCAATTGGTAAGGCTGTCGATACCCCTCTGCCTCTGATAATAATGGGAGATGTAAATGAAGATTTACTAAATCCAACTCTTCACAATCTCAAAGACATTATCACTTTATACAATTTGAACACGTTAATTAGTGAACCAACACACATAAGACACACTACTGCAACACTTCTTGACCCTATATTAACTTATGACAATATTGAATCAGTTGAGTCAGGTGTTATGCACGAATACATGGAATATAGCAACCATTTAGCAACATACGTAGCTATAAAGATACAAATACACATTAAAATAACGTATAAGCGAAAGGTTTGAATATATAAAAAGCAAATTTTGAAAGATTGAACAAAGAAATTCATGATACACCCGGGGTAGCGTTATTTGGTTCTTGTGATAATGTTAATGAAATGCGTGATCTATTCAACAATCTATTTCTAGATATGGTAACTGAATATATCCCGAACAGAGTAGTGCAAAATAGGTCAGGTGACAAGCTTTGGTTTGACGGTGCTTTAAGACGATAACTCCTACAAAGCGACCATTTTAGGAAAAGCCGGACACAGTCAGCATCACAATGACTGGTGTAAATTTAAAAGACAACGTAATAAAGTTAACAATATGAAGAAGAAGAAGGCAAAGCAGGACTTTATAGGATAAGCGGATCTAATGGTTGATGAACTATCTATCCACAACCCTCGTCCTTACTGGAAATTAGTTAAACAAGTTATAAATTGTGGTACTACAACACATATTCCTTCTATGATATACACTGATAATGGTCGTGCAAAATACGCTACCACTGACTTGGAAAAACAACATGTTTAAACAATTATTTATCATCCATTTCAAACGCCGATGACACAGGTGCGCACTTACCAACGCTCGAAAGAAGACGTAAAAATACTTTCCGTCATTTCGATTCAGGAGTCCGAAATAATTGACGTCACTAAAACACTGAAGTTAAACAAAGCTTCTGGCAGTGATGAGATACGGCATACAGCATACAACTGGATAACACTGGGTATGAAAGAGTATTTCAAGATGGCGGTTCAGTGGATTTGAATATGAATTTCTAAGGTTATAGTCTGTGACATCACCTACTTTTCTAGGAATGATATATATTATATACTCGGGGCAATCTCCTTGTACGATTTTATAGAATAATATACGTTTCTTTTGCTTACGACGCTCCTATAAGGGGATTATGCCAGTCTCGTTATAAAGGATGTCTAAAGGTTTATACTTTGGCAAGCCAGTTATTATTCTCATGGCTTCACTTTGAAGCACTTCAAGTCTCTCAGAATCTCACTGCTATATTCGAGCACAGGGCGTAAATATGCAGTATAGATTTTGGATAAAGTGTTCCTGCTTAAAGTATACTTCATTTTTCTCATGTTAGCTAAGATCTTTGCAGCTAAAGTATAAACTAAGAAATAATTGCAGACAACTAAACAATTATCTTTACAGATATCACCTACTTTAACAAACCAACTGCTTTTTTTTAAACATATTTTATTGCATATATTGAAATGGGATTGGGTACAAGTTGTTCGAAACTTAGAAAAGCCCTCCCCCTACAGAAAAAAATGTATAGGCGGCAAAAATTAAACATATACACAAAATAACAAAGTAAACGTATAAACAGATTAAATAGTATTGTACATGTACATCATATTGAGTATTTATATGCGAGAGAGAGAGAGAGAGAGAGAGAGAGAGAGAGAGAGACAGAGAAAGAGAGAGAGAAGTATAGTGAAGAGGGATCCAGAGAGGATAGTGAGGCCAATAATTTTGCCCAACAGTAATATTTTCATGATGACCACCATAACAAAACGCCCAAGGGCCAGTGTTGCTCACCTGGATCATTTGCACCGGAAAATATGGACATTTGGGTTAAAAGCTTTAAGGTCGTTTGAGAGGAGTATCATTTTGGCAATCTCCGGACGATTTTTTAAAGAAAAAAACTAAGATTTTCTAAGATTTTCTAAGATTTTCACTCAGACAATTGTCCGATCAAAACTCCGATTGGTATTTATTTATGGGCTATCCACCATAGGGCCTTTCCACCAAAAATTGGTTGAAATCCGCCAAGGCGTTTAAGAGTAGAATGTTGACCCTTTAGTGTTGACACCGGCCAAGTCCGGCCTTCTTAGTGGTCTAGAGGAGTGCCCAGTTGTAGACCAGGAGAAGACTAATCCTGAAAATCCACAATCGAAATGACTGACCCGATAACCGGACCAGTCCTTCCAGTCGCAAACTCCCAAAACCAGTCGTCAACTGCTCTTATTGTCAAAGCCCAGAAACCGCCTATCATTACTTTTTTGAATGTCCAAAATAGGCAAATGAAAGACGCGATTTATTTGATTCCTTTTATGACATTACCCCAGATATTTCCTTGGACATTTTCTTGAGGGAAGTAAAAATGTTCTACTCAAATTAATGGAGATTGACTAAGAGATGTACATAACTCTATAAAAGAAACAAATAGGTTTTAACATTATTGAAACGTCTTTATATAATCAGTCTACCTATAAAACTGTCAAATGTTAATATTGTGTATTCGTATATGTATGGTGATCATGCTGAGGTGTTTGCGCGGTCACACCTGCCTATAGCGACCACCAAATGGACCACCAATATGTGATGACTAAAACATATAGTTACCTAACAAATCTTAGTTTAAGTGGAACTTATCCTTTGCGGCCAGAATGTGGAAGTTCCTTGTGGTTGTCGTCTTACGCCTGCAGGGGTTGGTGATCGCTGTAGGCAAGTTTGGCTATACATCGCACTGGCATGCTTGTGATGAGTTAATATTGTTGACTGGTTTGGTAAATTTGATTTCGCTCTCTCTCTCTCTCTCTCTCTCTCTCTCTCTCTCTCTCTCTCTCTCTCTCTCTCTCTCTCTCTCTCTCTCTCTCTCTCTCTCTCTCTCTCTCTCTCTCTCTCTCTCTCTCTCTCTCACACACACACACACACACACACACACACACACACACATACACACACACACACTCTCTCTCATTCCAATTTATCTAAATATAAACTTAAATTGTGTATACAAGTTTAAGTATATGCTGCCAGTAGTATAGTTGGTCGCTGTGCGCTATTGTTCTAAATCACCCACACGTGACAATGCTAATGGTTAATTAATTTGATTAATGGGTTTTTTAGTTTGTTTTGACAGGTGTAATGCGTAATGAGGTGGTATAGGTCATGTGTGCGTCTGTGCGCCCTGTTGTGAGAATGATTGGTGTGTGTCAGGAGGTCAAGTGTAATTGTTGTCTGATTGATGTGTTTTGTTTGATCAATGTGAGAACAATGTCGGAAAGCATGTTGGTGTGTACTGCGTAGATTAAATAGGTGATATGTGGTGGGCAGCGCCCCCCCCCCCCTTCGTAGTTATTACATTTTCAAAATGTTTGTTGTATAATATTATATAGTTTTATTGTATTTAAGGAGTACCAGTAATTTATTTATTAAATTTTCAAAATCAATGGTTTAATCGAGCATGAACAATAGTGCACAGCCAGTCATTTAGAACAATAGCGCACAGACGCGCATTTAAAACGATAGCATCAGTCACTTATGAACGATAGTGCCGAGACTTATGAACAATATGTGTTCCCAGTCATTAAAAAAAAATTAGAGTGCGATGTTGTATAATATTATATAGTTTTATCGTATTTAAGGAGTGGCAGTCATTTAATTATTAAATTTTCAAAAATATGCCAATTTAGAAGAGGAGCGCACAGGCGTGCACGCATGTATAACAATAGCGCACAAACATGCATTTAGAACAATAGCGCACAGACACGCATTTAGAATGACAACAGCAGTGACTTATGAACGATAGTGCCAACACTTATGAACAATATGTGTTCCCAGTCATTTAATTTTCAAAAAAATCAGAGCTTGTAATAGGTAATCGATCTTGTATAATATTAAATAGTTTTATCGTATTTAAGGAGATTCTTTAAAGTGGCAGTCATTTAATTATTACATTTATAAAAATATGAACATGTTCCCAGTCAGTGTCAATGAGTTAATTGGTCACCTGCACGAACAATAGTGTCCAGCAACCCATTTATAACAATAGCGTCCAACGCCCGCTTATGAACAATAGCGTCCAGCCGACACTTATGAGCATGTGCTATCACTTGATTATTTTAGCGCACTAGCATACATAATGTTCTGGTGAACAAATGACGTAAGATTGATATTTAGCAAGTTGTTACAATGTCGTCGCTGGCAGTTTAAAAAAATCGATAACAACGCGTGAACCCGCGCACTGGCTATTGTTGTTTACCACTAAATAGTAACATATTTTTAATTCACGGTGTTCATATGTTAACAGTAGTCATTGTGATGAGTTGGTTGGAGCCCGTATACCCTATCATTCACGATGTTACATTTCATCAATTAAGAGCCACATTACGGGTATATTAGCATTATCGTAGATGGTCGTTTACTACGAATATAAATATATCCTTTTGGGCTACACAGCAGTGATACGTTATAACCATGTTTTTTACTATATAAGTCAGTAAAACCTGCCCTAGGCGACCACCTCATGTTACACCATTACATGTACTCTACAGATTTACTTAACCATTTAACCCTCGAATTTCTTCAAATTTTGGCTGGCTATCTATTTGTCTAGACATTGCGCCAGCTAACACAAACCACTAAGCACCACCAACACCCACCACCACCTTCACCGCCACTAGCACTGCCACCAGAACCACTATCACTACTACAACCAGTACCGATATACGCCACCAACCACTAAGCACCATCACCACCCATCACCAACACCCAAGCTTCAAATCCGCCACCTTCACTGACACTAGCACCACAACCACCACTACCGACATACGCCACCATCCACTAAGCACCACCACCACCCATCACCAACCACCAACCACAACCGCCACTAGCACCACCACCAGAACCACCACTACCGCCAGTACCATCATCCACCACCATCCACTAATCACCACCTACACCCAACGCAATGCATTAACCCCACCACCATCACCCATCCACCTTCATATTCATGTTTGCAGGGCCACCAGTACCGACATACGGCACCAACCACTAAGCACCACCACCACCAACCACCACCTTCACCACCACCACCACTAGCCCCACTACCACTAATCATCACCACCTTCACCACAACCGCCACTAGCACCACCGCAAGAACCACTACCTCCAGCACCGTCATACACCACCATCCACTAACCACTACCACCTACACCCAACACCACACATTAACCCACCACCAACACCCAACCGCCAACCCTATCGAATTTCTTCATATTTGCGGACCTATGGAAGACTATTTTTGAAAATGTATCTTTCGAGTGAATCTTATGGCTATCCATTTGTCTAGACAGTGCAGTCGTAATGGATAACGTACACGTGTATGCCCCATGTGTGCACGCTATCCGTACATACGAGGTATATGCGCGTGTATGCCTGCACGTGATTTTCAAATCGTCGTCCAGAGCGAAGTAAAGCATTACTCGCACAATATATAGGTAAACTGATCGATGTCGTATATATAATAGTATATAGATAATAATCACCTAGCGTATTTAAGGAGATATATGTCTCTAAAGATAGGAAATATCACCGTGTGTGTGTGTGCATGCATGCCCCCATGCTCATGTGCATGTATGTACCCTAGTGTGCATGCATGCGTGCATGCCCCCGTGTGTGTGTGCCTCTGTATTCATACATGCATGTGTGCATGCCACTGTGTATGCCCCGTTGTGCATGTGTACCACGTGTGTCATGTGTCCGTGTGCATAAACATGATATCATTCCATTAGTATGTGTACATATTGCAATGCGAAATTGGGGCAAAAGTATAAGGGGGTGAAATAATACACTTTTATTTTATTTTATTGACACATTGAAGCAAATAAGAAAATACAATAATAAACTAAATTAGCGACAACATTTAATGACAATAGTTATTCTATAAATACGCAGGAAACAATAATTATTATTAATTATCCGTTCTTTGCATCTTTTCTCTCATTCTTAGAGTTAAATGTTTCACTTTCGCTGTCACGTTTTCTTAGCGTCCATATTTTATGCTTGATGTCACACCTCTTAAACGATAATATAAGAAACATGCACAATAATATGTGCATGTTGTTGTCAGTGCCGGTTGAACATTTTCAGCGTTATAGGAATAAATACAAGCATGACGCCCATTGCGTACATTTGATATCATTCTTCTGTCTGAAGGGCGTCTTCCATAAGGGTCAAAGTATTCTGCTTTTCCATTCGATGTATAATAAACCGCGACCCAGTGCTGGCCGTCTTTATTACTGGGATGCGTGTTTATCACTAATGAAGATGGACAATATTTAATATGAACGGGTACATTGTCAATTGGAAAAACTCTGAGGAAGTGTTCGCGCATTTTGATGTCACCGAATGATAGATGCTCTATTTCGAATGTATTCAGCATTTTTAATAATCTGTCAATATAATAATAGTCCATTTGTAACGCGCCAAAATCCATGCGCAGCATGCTCTAAGCGCTTAAAGCTTATCTAGAATATTCTAGAAAAAATACAGATCAAGGTGTTGGATAACATTTTTGAAAGTAACATGTCTTGAGTCTAGATTTAAATGTGCTCAGGTTTGGGGATGTGTTGATGTCCAAAGGCAATTTATTCCATTGGATGGGAGCTGAGTAAGAGAATGTTTTTTGGCCATATCTATTCATTCGGAATTTAGGAATGTTAAGTTGTTTTTTGCTCTCTGATCTGAGTGAACGGCGGGGACTGTAAAGTACTAAGAGTTCGGCGAGGTAGGCCGGTGCAGTACCTTCTAGGCATTTGTAAGTTAAGCAGAGAATTTTGAACTCGATACGTTTATCGACGGGTAGCCAGTGTAGATTACGGAGTATTGGAGTAATGTGATCGTATTTACTACATAGTGACACGATTCTTGCAGCTGTGTTTTGTATTGCTTGCAAACGATTGATGAGATTTTTTGGCGCACCGACGAGAAGGCCATTGCAATAGTCGACACGTGACATAACTGTCATTAGAACAAGTGTAGCGGTAGCTTCTCTTGTCAGACATTTTCTAATGTAGGCGATGTTGCGTAATTGCATGAAACATACTTTACACAGGTAGTTAACGTGATCTTTCATGCTTAAGTCGGTGTCCAAAATTACACCAAGATTTTTTACTTTATTAGAGATTGGAATTGAGCTATCTCCTACAGCAAGACTGGTTAGCTCAGCTTTGTCTCGCCTAAGTGATGGTCCTATTAACATGGCTTCAGTGTTCTCATCATTTAATTTAAGCATGTTTGTCGACATCCATGACTTTACATCAGCACAGAAGTCAGTGATTTGTTTTGTAGCTGTTGCTGTGTCGTGGGCTGTTGGTGGGAAGCTTGTCATGAGCTGCGTGTCATCAGCGTAAAAATGATGCTGTAAACTGTGATTATCAATAATCGATCCTAGTTGCTTAGTATAGAGAGTGAAAAGCACAGGTCCCAAGATAGAACCTTGTGGGACTCCGCATGTGAGTTCCATTTGGCTAGAACGTATACCATCTATATATACAGATTGGTATCTCTGTGACAAATAAGACTGGAACCATGTCCATGCGATACCATTCACACCAGAGTCATCTCTCAATCTCGATAGAAGTTTAACGTGATCGATTGTGTCGAATGCGGCGCTTAGATCCAGCAGAAGCAAAAAAGACACATTACCATCGTCGACACCATACCGGAGATCGTTTATAACTCTAAGTAATGCTGTTTCGGTGCTATGCCCCTGCCGGTAAGCTGACTGAAGTGGTTCATACAGATTATTCGTTGCAATGTGATATGCCAGTCGCTTATTGACAGCTTTTTCAACTACTTTAGAAATGAATGACAAATTAGACACCGGCCTATAATTTTTCAAATCATCCCCGTCAAGACTAGGCTTTTTGAGTAGCGGATTGACTAGCGCGCACTTAAAGGCTGTTGGCATAATGCCTGATTCTAAGCTCGAGTTCACGATCATAGTGATAATCGGTGAGAAGATGTCTATATGCTCATAAATCATCTTTGTGGGAAGGGGATCGAGTGCACAGTGTGTTGGTTTTAGTTCCTTTAGAAGCAACCTGACATCATTTTCTGAGAATGGTTGGAATTGCTCGAGGCAGTGAGAACATGCTGCAGTATCACGAGACAAGTTGGATGAGTCTAATGAGGTATTTAACTGGTTACGAATCACTTCAATCTTGTTATGAAAAAATTCCGAGAAAGACTGTGCGATTTGTAATGGATTGTCAATATTTGGGAGTGTGGAAGCATTGCTCTTACCCATCAGTTTAGACATTTTGTTGTATAAGACTTTGGGATTTGATGCACTTTCTGTTATCTTATTATTGTAGAACGGCTGCTTTGCCTTGGAAATGGCTTTAGTGACGGCGTTCCTCGTGGTAACGAAAATTTGACGGTGCACTTCCAGACGTGATTTTCGCCACCTTCGTTCAGATTGTCGCCTCTCGGCTTTAGCTCGACATATCTCTGGTGTGAAGAGCCACTGAGACTCTGGCCTCTGTGAGATTATCTTCTGTTTGACCGGGGCATGCTTATCCAAAAGTTCAGATAGCTCGGTATTATAGGGATCAGCTAATTCCTCACAGTCTTGTGGTGTGCACTGCATTAGATTGGATTGTTGGATATCGTGGCGAAAAGTACTCGGGTCAATT
Source organism: Chaetoderma sp. LZ-2023a (assembly GCA_034401795.1). Taxonomy (NCBI): domain Eukaryota; kingdom Metazoa; phylum Mollusca; class Caudofoveata; order Chaetodermatida; family Chaetodermatidae; genus Chaetoderma; species Chaetoderma sp. LZ-2023a. The sequence goes on along the minus strand of CM067370.1, from coordinate 33,198,329 downwards.
TCCTTAATGTTCCTACATGTTACTGTCACCCGGGGTGGAGCTGGTTTGGTTAAGTTAACACTTAGTGTTATCAGGTAATGATCAGTGTTGTACCAATGCATTAAAGTCTGATCCGATTTCTATCCCATTATCAAATTTGGCATAACAAATCACGTTTGTTGTATCAGGTAGTGCTTCGCTAAAATGGAAGACGAGTCTTAACGATCCAGTACGTGTAGTGTATCGGTGCTCGGAATCAGCTAAATCAGGAGTAAAATCCCATGCGAATAGTGTCGTACCATATCTGAAGTGCGCTTTATCAATCGGGTACCCGCCATCTTTAAATAGCGCTCCAGTACCACTGAACAGCGAAAAGTAGGCATCAGAGTAAATGCTGTCACTAAATGATGGACGTATTGGCGATGTTGTCACCTCTTCCCCACTAATATAGCGTGTAGCTTAGGTAGTTTTTTTATTATAAAACCTGAATGGGTTTTTAGTAACAACACCATTATAAGCGTTATTTGGTACAACACTGAATAATACTCTGGTAGGAAGCTGTCTGATAAATATATTATCTCTATCCACTCTTATAACTCCACTCGGTACCATAGAAGTTTTACATACAACACGACGAATAGGGTATTTAGCACTCGTCTTTCTCAGAGTACCTGCGTGTGATACTAACAGATCAGAGGATGTTATAACTTTACATACAAATAAGTTAACTGACAATAACTTCAGCTTAGGTTTGAGATCGACTGTAGACATAATGGTGAAAGCTTCTTTACTCCGCTGCAGGCGTACTCTCAAATCAATGGATCCAATCAGAAATCGATCCCACAGAAATATATCAGTGTGTATGCGACCAATTCATTGCGCTGTTCTACTTTCAGCCATCATTTTTCTGCATGCTTGAAATCATAACTTATTATCGGCGACATTATCAAATTCGCCAGCATCGTCCATTCGCCATCCGGCAAGTTGGAGATGCGAGGATGCATCATTCCATGTTTTAGTCAACCGAAGATATCTGTGTGTTTTCTCTGACCTTTATTGTGTCCCTTCCTTTCTTACTGACTGAGAATTATGTACATTACTCATCTTTTTATGTTTTGGTTTAGGTTTGGTTAATTTTCCACGTACTGCTGTTACAGCCTCTGGTATCAGAGCACTGGTTACACCATGTGCTCTTGATTTCAATGAGGATTTAACATTCTTTCCCGCCATTACATCCGCTGCTAGACAAACTCCCGTGCTAAGATCTTCTTTACCTACTGTCTTGGCAACAGTTTTCGTGAAAGGTATTGGCGAGCGTAGTAGTCCGCCAAGGATATTACCTGACCCAGGGCCCGCCTGATATCGCGCACCTACAAATACTGGAATACGTCCATAACACGCCTGACTGGCATAATACCACCCCACGGCACTCGCATTACTCAATGTTCTCACCGTCATCGTCGTCTGAAATGTAGACAGAGTACACTCGGTGATACTCCGTCCTTAAATGGTATAGTTGAGCCTGACATATCAGTTATAAGTATTCCTATTGTATCGATGTAGTTCTTTGACATGGAGCGATACTGAATATCAGGAAATGTCCACTGGCATATATATTTCCCGCTATCACTACTAGACAGTGGAATCACTCTGAGCACCTACTATGCTGTGAGAGACAACGTCGCAGTATATATATTCTGTCGTAGGTCCACGCTGGCGACTCTTACGAAATGATTTTAATACTTCTACTGGTCCTCTATGTATTTTTTCATCACAGCCAATGAAATTAGATACTTCTGGGCCAAACTTAAAACCATAATTATGTCTAATCGTAAGAGATACAAGATTCGCACGATGTAAATAAAAATTGAGGAAGATTATTTTATTCTTAAATTTCTGATGATTTTCTATCTGTCCATTTATATAGTCTACCATATTCTTCTCAGTATGGTATCCCTTTGCTACTTTTATAATATGTGATTCACTAAGTTCGTGAAAATTATGACGAATACGTTTTTTCCCAGAGTGCTAGGTTGATCATTCTGCGAACCTCTTTTGAGTTTGTCCTGATCAACAGGTGTTGGTTTACCAACATTCACTACAATACCAGATTTGCCGTTATCCTCATGCTTCTTCTTCTTTGTCTTACTCCACGAATATATTTGTACGTAACTTTCTCTAGTAATAGTATGCCAGCTCCTGGGGTATAGTACGCTTGAGATTCCCACTTCTCACTCGCCATCTAATGGCAATGGCGTCTGCATTCTGACGTTTTAACCATTCTTCAATATAAGCACATGGTATTTTACCCTTAAATACATTCTATAGCTTTTCCTTTCCACCAAAGGAGGCAGAATGCTTCGGATCGTAATATACTTTCGCCAATTTAGCATCATTCATTGCTGCACTAAATTCACCCACACTGGTGTAGTATATCTCTTTGCTTTGCTCTTTTTCTTCCTGTTACCCACTAGATAACGTGTGTACTCGCTAACAGATGGTGTACCTGTACTTTCTCTATGCATCCTTTTACTCACAGGAGAAGGTGCGTACTCACTGACGCTATCATCATTATCATTGACATTATATATATGCTGCAATGTTTTCTCTTGTCTGACAAATCTGTGTGGTGTGTTTAAGTCATGTAGCAGATTAATAAACTTGCCCTCTGCGACATTGAGCAAACCGCTATATTGAGGTTTGCGCCCATGAGTGACAACGTTTGTAAGCAGATCGAGTACATTACTTTTCGGGTAAAACATACCCTCTATCGTTACTTTGCCTAGATGATTAACATTAAAACGTTCAGGAACTGAGTGCAAAATATGTATTATCCCGCTGGCTTTTGTCTTATATGTCTCTGGTTTTCTCCTCATTGTATCAGGCGTAGGCATGGGTTGAAGAGATGGCACGTGATATTGCTGCCCTTTTGATTGCTGATAGTAGTGCCTATATTTTTCCAATACTTGCGAATACGCTGTCAACTTTTCATGCTCAGACATATCGTGTCGAGCTAATATATTGGATATCTCATTGTCGAGACTAATAGCGTTACGTATCGCTGGGTCTGTCTGCAGCAGTGATATTTTACTCTGTTCATTTAAACTGCCTATCAATTCATGCGGTACCAAAGCCATCTTACATACATGTTCCATCTTCTCACGTGAACAGTTTACCAATTAATGCTGCTAGTGTACAAATCACTGCGGGTAATATGGCACCCAAAAATCTACCTGTCTGTAACAGACGTCTTTTATGTGCATATGGTACTCCATGAGCGTTCAGCGCATGCATATGATGTTTATATTTACTCAGTTGCTTGTATCGTGATTTAGCAAGCTGGACATTTCCGCATAATACATTAAGGCATAACTCGCATAGCATATCTATCAATTTATTTGAATATTGTTTGAGTACATCATTTCTGATCTTTGATTTTACTTTGGTGAGATATTGTAGCATAGGTAAATGTTGACCTATATTACGTGGTGCCATTTTCATTTCTTTGATATGTACACATAACAGACTTCCTTTGAATGACCAGTTGAATGGAGTCTAATATTGTCCGGTGTTGACTGTTTCAAATCCACAATTAGATATGAGTGAGGTGTGCATGTAGCATCCTTATCTGCTTCTATCAAATACTTTGTATTACAAGGATGCATCTGATTGGATAAAGAGCGTATAGAGGATGAATCATGTGGATTCTTAAACTATACCATGTAGTGACAGTTAACTGATAAGTTGCGCTGATTATGTGACTTGTGAACAAGATTGTGTGCTACAAAGATAACGCTACAGTTCTCATAATGAGAATGTTTTGTAAATAAGTCAGCCACATTTTCATCGCATTTATTCATCAAATCGTCCAGTATCAGCAATGTCCTACAACTTCTGTCTAATTCAACATTTACCCCCTCTTTAAATTCTACCTCTTGTGCTAAATCATTATATCCATCTTGCCACATGCCATAGCAGTACACGATCCTCTGTGGAGGGGGAGTAATTGCCAATGGATCTCTTAATAATGCTTTTATCATTTCAGTTTTACCACACTGTGTCGGACCACAGGAAATCATGGTAAAGGGGTGATGTAATGGTGTATTACAGTCAAGTAGGGCGGCTATGGACAGTTTTGCCATTAAAGGGTTAAGCCCGATATATTAATTAAAGGTATCAATATTATGGCATTAACAGTTGTTTATCATTTATTATATCGACGATGCACCATAACCATGATATCATACACACTTCTGAACGATAGCAGTACATTGTTACTATTTTTTGAAGACGGGTCTGAAGACCTTACTACTATGGACTGAAAGAATTCTAAATTGAGACGTGTGTGTGATCTTAGATGGGTAGCTTAGTAGTACGCTATTACTATCTGTAATTTCACAATCGTTTATAATTTGTTCGATGAAGTTTTTCATTACATCAAAATTTACTTGTTTGATTGTTCTGTACCCAACGTTGAACCTTTAACCTTTGATACCTGTTTAACAATCGATGGATCATCGCAACGCTTCATTTCAAGACTCTAGTTTTTTGGACCGAGTGCACAAATACTTGTTAACTTGTAGTCACCGGGGATTTCACTCGTTCAAGATCCTAGATACCCTCTTCAATCTTGAATGGTCGGCTCACCTTCGCGGGTACTAAATACCACATAATCTGTATTGTGATAGGCTATGTGGTGAGCGAGAAAGGACACGACTTCATACAGATTTACTCACCCATAAGCTGTCACCAAAGATGCAAGTATACAGTTGGTATTTAATGGGGGCTCGACATACTCTTCATTTACTGAGTATGCCACCATTAAAAGATTGCCATCGAGGAATGAAATACAACAGATTTACTTTTGTTCCGCAAAGGCCCTAGTAGCTCTTTTCGCTTCCATACCATGTTATTCTTGGTGTGAGCATGTAGCGAAAAACAGCCCCACAAAATATTCAATCCGGATTTAGCTACAAAAAGTAGACCCAGATTTTGTGATATTTTTGCTGGGTTGAGTTGTATAGCCTCATGCTCGTAGTACTCGTGTATATAGCGCTCTTTATCATGTGGTTAATGAATTCAGAAAATAGTCCCTTATCACCTTGTTGTTCACATTGCGATGACTCATGATAATGCCAGACTTCGTACATCTTTTTAATGATATAACCGTGGTGAATAGGTAACTGTAGCTCAGGAGTGGTCCACCTCCTGCATGTTCGCATACGGTAGATTGACCGATTCTTGCACATTCGGCGCATAGTACAAACATGAGCCGCTTACTTATTCTAGTAGGTAATACGGGAAAGTATAAATCACGAGGAGGGAGGACTTTGCATTTAATAACACTGAAGAAGTCATGCACTGACTTAACATTCAAATCATCACCTCTTACTACCTCATATGTACCTTCTCGAAAACGACATTGTTTCATCACTGATGGGTACATGGTCTAAATATTCTAGCTTAGTATGTTCATCCGCTTCCAGAAATAATCGAATTGAGGATGTACACCCACCAAATAGCATGTCACGCGGAGCTATGGGGTGTGCTAAGTCCAATTCGGTATTAAAACTGTTAGTCCATCGATATTAGCGATTAGTTTCCTAAACTCGCATTCCCACATATTTCTCACCATATATCCATGAGATTCGAATAATGAAATAACGATATTGAAGAGCGGAATATGCTTCTTCAAATGTCTGATCACCGTATGGCGTATATGTCTGCTCACGTTTATTGCCACAGGAATCAGACTCATGACCATGAAATTTACACCTGCAAAACTCGAAAATAATATTTTCGTTGGAAGTGAAGCCATCTACATAATGCCCGCAAATCTTTTGCTCACCTTGGCTTAGTGTGTGTAAGATTTGGTAACCCTCGCTTAACCTAACCCATTCCATTCATTCAACAGCGATCATGTTATATACACGTTTTGCTCTTAGCGAGTAGTCAGGTAAAGTCTGAATGCTATCTGGGCGTAGACAAAAAGTTTGATATGCTACATTACATGCACTTGCTAGTGATATCCGTGATACAAAAGGATTTTGTCCATCCGTTGATTCAGAAAATAAGAACTTAAATCTAGACACCACTAAACGTAAGAGAGCTATGTCATTGTTACAATATTGTTACAATATTCAATGAGATTTTTAGCGACATCATAGTGTGCATCTCTCGATATCTGCCCATTGTACCATTGATCAAATTCGAGCAGTTCATTCACTTTCATATTGTGTACACCGAATACTTCCCTCTTAGGAAAGGGTATTACATTACCCCAATACTGAGGCAAGTTCAGCTGACGAGGAAATATTCCCTTGTACATAGGAAGATTAAAAGCATCGCCAACCTTATTTAATGAAAGAGGAAAAAAGTTAATGGAATCGATGAAACAAATTGTTCCTATTTCTAATGATAGAATTGAATGGCCACACATGATGATGTTTGAGGGTTTTAGATGAAGGGTAATGTGCTTGCATATGGATTGAAGGATTAAAAGCGATTCATATGCATGCGCATTATGAGCAATGCTGAGGTGGTCAGAGAAAACATATTTTCGCTGGATACATTTATTACCACGCTTAGATTTTATGTGCGTTAACCATCTAACAAACTGATCCATAGCATCTAACCCGTGAAAGTGAACATATCCATTATTCATGCCTCAGTAACACGTAGTGCATTCAGCTTTGAGCAGTTGCACCTGTCACAGCATACGCTCGCTACCACGAGATTAACTTTATGCTCGCCGACAATATTAGTGTCAACATTTTTAATGGGTACTAAATATGTTTCAGTATCATAAATGATGTATTTTTGATAAGATTCATACGTTAAATCCTCATCACCCATTTTCATGGCACGCGCATGCAATAATAATAGAGCAGTTTCTTCGATTACTTTATGAAAAAATATGTTCTTCATTAACATTAAACTTCTCCTTACATGCGTGGCATTTAGTCATTCCACATACCTGTTCGCCACCCCTGTTAGGCACATGTACGAATCAGAGCGGATAGGCCTTTACAATTTCGCATGTACCATTTGCGCAATGATTTGTCATATATCGCTCGTGATAAACTTACGATGCCAATTATTACATATTATCATATGTGATGTGACTGTAGAATTACATGCATTGATACCTGATTTACCTGATAAATATCGGCAACAGAGTGCTATGCAATCGTGAGTATTACCATATGATACAATGGGGACAGTAATTGCGCACCATAAGAAATGCCGCGATAGAGGTTATTAATGAAATGTGATTATCGCATTCTAAATGTAAAAGATATATTGATGGTAGAGTGGTAGTAGAGTCATTGCCAAATAGATATTCGTGAGTTGACTCGGAGTAGACGCCAATACTAAATTCATTGCCAAAATGTTCATGAAATTTTGACCAGTCATCACTATTAATCTCGCTTTCAAGAATACAACATGGCACACGATACTCATGCGCCATATGCATCTGAAATGTTTTATTTCAAATCAAATTGTTCCATTCGTGTTTAGTGATCTGATTTTTAGTTTTCTCGATAAATCTTATACCTAAATATATACCAGCTGTGAAACAGAATGGATATTCTATGTGAGCAGGTATAATACATTTGTTTACGTACATGTACTCATCTTTATCATCACAATGTATATTTCGCATATTTAAATGCTTACGATAGATAGCAGTGCAATATCATGACGACCGCCAGAGTTGTAGTCCTCAATACGAAAAACGTGAAACTCAAAGCCATCTGATAGCTTGCAGTTAGTGTTTGACTGAATTAATTTTTCAATCGAATCCAAAATTGTATCCATTGTAATTTTATTCCACATCCTAAAATCAATTGTGATAGGCATATTCAACGCCATTTGAATGATCTCAATTCTTACATGGTCATTTGATTGAATATTGCTATAGGCGCTGTATGCATAGAGCAGGGTTTGAACAGTGCCTGGTATAAATTCTGAATGAGTTAATGGTGAATCAGCGATAGGATATTTCTTAAATGATATGCTATATTCAGTACCATCAATATGGTATTTTTTACTGCAGAACTTACATATAGTCTTCGTCGTTATATAGTCTGAATAATCGATCAGACCACCACCTACTCGAGGTTGCATAGGAGTGTATGTGACGTCATTATATAAGAGGATCTGATCATTATTGATCGAGAGAACATGGCCATCATGCAACAAATATTGATTATGAATGTTATTAGTGAGTAGAAAGCATGCAGATATTTGATGCATAATGTTCAGTACATTTTGCGCGATTTGATGTTCTGTTTGATTGAAGATAGGCACTTGTCATGTAAGCTCATTTACATCTAATGCCTCAATGAACTGAGGTTGAGTAGAAGAAGTTACATCATCGGGTGGTAAACAGTCAGATATTTGCTGCACACTATTCACATCCATCGCGATGGCAGTAGGAGTGGGTACGATGTCACTATCCGACAGATCTAATAGAAATTGTTCATTATTACTCAATAGAACTGGATCGTCATGCTGCAAATATTGATCAAGATCATCATTAGTGAATGGAATGAACGCAGATATTTGCTGGATAATGTTTGCTGTGTTGTCGCTGGTTTCATTTTTAACAACGGGTTGTTCTGTTTGATCGAAAATAGATACTTGTCGTGAAGGCTCATTTGTCATCCATCATTGTGTGAATAAAACCTAATGCTAAATGGTTAAATATAGTTCAGTACTCACTTTAAGAAACAAGATTACTATTGAGAGAATAAGTTCGCTATATATATATATAAAGACAACCTCTTTACACATGAAACTGTCTTTATTTATTTTAACACAATTCTATTAACGTCTTCAATCAATTTTATAGCATGTAGCGGTCGATACATGCGTTTATGTTAAATCATATCGCTTTTATACTAACTAGAAGCCATTCGTTCATACAGGTGGATGCTGGACGCTATTGTTCATAAGTGTCGGTGCTATCGTTCATAAGTGGAACACATTCTAAATGGGCGGCTGTGCACTATTGTTCTAAATAACTGGCTGTGTGCTATTGTTCCTGCTCGATTAACCCATTGATGCTGACAGGGAACATGTTCATATTTTTGCAAATTTAATAATTAAATGACTGCCACTCCTTAAATACGATACAACTATATAATATTATACATCACGCTCTGATTTAAAAAAAAATTAAATGACTGGGAATACACACATAAGTGTCAGTGCTATCATTCATAAGTGGAATGCGCTATTGTTCTAAATGCACATCTGTGCACTATTGTTCTAAATGCACGTCTGTGCGCTATTGTGCGTGCTCAATTAACCCATTGACTGGGAACTCATATTTTTGAAAATTTAATACTTAAATGAATTAAACTTAAATACGATAAAACCATATAATATTATACAGCATCACGTTCTGATTTTTGTGAAAATGACCTGGAGCATGCTATCTGACTGATGCTATCCTTCTAAATGCATGTCTCTGCGCTATTGTTCTAAGTGCACGTCTGTGCACTATTGTTCTAAATGGGCGTCTGTGCACTGTTTTTCTAGATGGGTGGCTGGACGCTCTTGTTCATGCTCGATTAACCCACTGACTGGAAACTCATATTTTCTTAAAATTTAATTATTAAATGACCGCCACTCTTTAAATGTGATAAAACTATATAATATTATACAACATCACGCTCTGATTTTTTTAAATGACTGGGAACACATATTGTTCATAAGTGTCGTCACTATCGTTCATAAGTGACTGATGCTATCATTCTAAGTGCGTGTCTGTGCACTAGTGTTCTAAATGACTGGCTGTGTGCTATTGTTTGTGCTCGATTAACCCATTGACGCTGACTGGGAATATGTTCATATTTGTGTAAATGTAATAATTAAATGATTGCCACTTTTAAGAAGCTCCTTAAATACGATAAAACTATATAATATTATATACGATATACCTATTACAAGCTCTGATTTTTTTGAAAATTAAATGACTGGGAACACATATTGTTCATAAGTGTCGGGGCTATCGTTCATAAGTGACTGCTGCTATCGTTCTAAATGTGCATCTGTGCACTATTGTTCTAAATGCACGTATGTGCGCTATTGTTATAAATGCACGTCTGTGTGTTGTTCTTCTAAATTGGCATCTGTGCACTATTGTTCTAAATGCACGTATGTGCGCTATTGTTATAAATGCACGTCTGTGTGTTGTTCTTCTAAATTGGCATCTGTGCGCTATTATTCTAAATAGGCGGCTGGACACTATTGTTCGTGCTCGATTAACCCATTGACTGGGAACTCATATTTTTGAAAATTTAATAATAAAATGACTGTCACTCCTTAAATACGATTAAACTATATACTATTATACAAAATCGCACTCTGATTTGTTTGAAACTGACTGGGAACACATATTGTTCATAAATGTCGGCGCTATCATTCAAAAGTGACTGATGCCATCGTTCTAAATGCGCGTCTGTGTGCTATTGTTCTAAATGACTGGCTGTGCACTATTGTTCATGCTCGATTAACCCATTGATTTTGAAAATTTAATAATTAAATGACTGCCACTCCTTAAATACGATAAAACTCTATAATATTATACAACACTATGTAAATGACTGGGAACATTTTAGGGGGGGGGGGTGCGCCGCCACCCACCACACATCACCTATTTAATTTACGCCGTACACACCAACACCCCCACCCGACATTGTTCTCGTATTGATCAAACAAAACACATCAATCAGAAAACAGTTGCACTTGACCTCCTGATACACACCAATCATTCTGACAACAGACCTATAACGCACAGACGCACGCATGACATACACCACCGCATTGCGCATTAAACCTGTCAAAACAAATTAAAAACCCATTAATCAAAATAATTAGCCAGTAGCATTTTCAAGCATGAGTAATTTGAAACAATAGCGCACAGCGACCCACTGTACTACTGTGGGCGTCTAATAATTCTGTAGGGAGTGGGAAAAAATAAATTGTCAGAACTTGTGCCTAATCGCTTTGTACAGATGTTACAATAAAATAAGTTAAACAAAATCTAAGAGAATTGTGCGTGAAATAATATATTTTCTTTTCTTCACAGATCCTTGAATTGTGTTTCCCGTAGATATTAATTAGTCCTTGGATGTGGTTTGTTCGTTTATGATTTTTGGGAAAAAGTTATTCCTAAATATGTGTGTCTTCTGACAGAGTTAATATGAGTGGTATTGATAATTAGGTTAGCTGCATTTTGATTTGGATGGTTTTGCCAAATTACATTCACCGTCTTTGTTGGATTAAAGTCGACGATCCACTATTTTGTCGAAGTGTCTATTTGCAATAAGTCTCTATTTAAAGAGGTTTCAACTTCTAATAAAGTATTCCCACGTGATGTTAGCACGGTGTCATCAGCGAACATCCTTAGGAAGTTGTCTATATTTTCAGCAATAGCATTTATGTATATAGGGAACATGAGTGACCCAAGTACAGACCATTGTGTCATTCCTGAGTTGTTCTAACCATTTGTTTTCTATTAAATAAGTAATTTGAAAACTACTGATGAACTTTGCCGTGTATACTATATACTATTTTATATAGTACACCTATGTGTCAAACACTGTCGAAGGCCTTTGAGACATCAAAGTAGACAGTACATACATATTTTCTTCGAGTCTTCGATAGGATATGACACATTTCGATGAGCTGAGGTGTGATTGCGTAATTGGGACGAAATTCTGATTGAAATTGGTATAATAGGTTATTAGAATTCAGATGGTTGTAGATTTGCTTAAACAGTACCCTTTCCATAATTTTTCCTTAAGCGGTCTCTATTACAACCTGTACACGAATTAAATCTGGATGATAGATATTTCAGCAGTATTTTACTTTGACTAAAGATCAGTTTTTGTAACTACTGTTGCATGTAGACGAGGATCTTGTAAAATATTATAAATCCCTGTTACACAAAATCCAAGCACCAGAGATGTCTACATAAACGTTTGCGAGCTCTTGATCTGTAAAAGAGGATTCCTTTTTACCAAGACGATGGTGCCACTTAAGGACTGTCAGTTATCAAAACCCTTATCACTACCACCGTCACCACCACCACCACCCACACACCCACACACCCACCCACCCACTCTCTCTCTCTACATCTCTCTCTCTCTCACTCTCTCTCTCTCTCTCTCTCTCTCCCTCCCTCTCTCTCATACCATATGTTTATACAAGTTGATTAGGTAAGCATACATATAGTTATATTATTTATTTTGTATGCGGCTATACATTGTTGCTGCTATGTAATTATTCGGGATGAAGAGGATGGTAATAAGGTGTTAGAACATGGGCTCAATCCATCCATACACATTTTACAATAAAATATGTTTAAAATGATTCTATTATTAAATAAACATGAACATTCCTTTAATATCAGGTCAAATAATTTATAGATATCGAGTTTAACGCAAGAATTATTCAAAGATGGTGAACAGACAGACTGACTGACGGACGGACGCACATGCACGCATAGGACTGGCGTTTACAAACATCTGGAAGACAACATGTACGCGCACACGTATCGTACTCACTTGCGCACGCACATACATGCTCACTCACGCACGCATGTATTCCCGTGAAAGCGCGCTACATTGTTGCTCAATACGGCATGAATTTTGCTCACCACTCATGCAGTACAGTTCTGAAATAGAGTCCAAATCAAAATAAAACGTATTTAAAAAAAATATTTTGTACTTCAGTGGATTGGAAACCATAGCTGGCTCAATCTTCCAATCAAACTAAGTCCTAAATACTCAACAGTACCTTTCTTGCACAAATTGTAATAACTTACATGTTTCTGTTCGTATTTTGGAAATGTGTTGTTAACATAGTTATGAGCCGTATTGCATCGTCTTATGACATGCAGCCGTGCTGATATTGTGCCAAACATTGGTCACCGTTTGTGTATATTTATATTCGGGAGATGTAGAGAAATAATATTATTTCAAAATAATTTTTTTTTAAAGTGTCAGCTGAATTGACACTGATGTACGTGCTAAACGTACACTTGTCTTGTGCCCAATTCTTGTGTCCAGTTTCAAGTTTCAAGTTTATTGTGATATAATACTAATACATTTTTACAGGACTGGGTGAGATTGATATTAAAAGATATTATTATTATTATTCTTATTATTATTATTCTTATTATTATTATTATTATTATTATTATTATTATTATTATTATTATTATTATTCATACCAAGCCTATTGTTATATGAACATTATTGGTGTAGCTATTCTTGTTATCAACATCGGTGACAGCATTATCGACAAAGACAATATAACCTCGTTTTACCCACTACACATTATTAATATAAACAGTATTACACAATATTTGTATAACCAATTTTAAAGTTAGCCAAATTTAACAAGCATTTTATAGACATTAACTGCCATAGTGCCTGCGCGCGGTGCGTTTCCCCGATCGCTATACGAAGTGATCAAGACAATCACCTCCGCGTGCTGTGCCGCGTCCGCACAATGAAATCACATACATTAAATTTAATGAAATCAATTTTGTGTGCCCGCCTCCGCTTCTGCTTCCGTGTCTGCTCACCCACCCTGCACCCCCACCCCACCACCTGCCCCCCCCCACCCCACCCGCCCCGCGCAAATGGAATCCTAGCGTTAGAACAGTTGGGGGTGTTCAAGTAGGTGATATATGTACAGCTCATTGTTTAACCCTTTCAAAACCGGCCGCTGCAGTGGTTTTGGGGAATGTCCATTTGCAGGCCAAGAGAAGACTATTTTTGAAAATTTAACCGAGCCAGTCATTCCGGTGGTACATTTTCTAAAATAGTGTTCTCTTGGCCTGCAAGTGGACATTCAATAAGTAAATATTTAAATTTTTTGAACAAATTTAGTCATTATAGGGTTAATTGGCTTACACTTATTTCTGAGTTAGCAAGTTATTATATCTTCGCGTATTATGAATAGTATGTGGTGAATTTGGCCTCTATGTTTTGATAAATTATTGCACGATTTATTACTGGCATCCAGAGTATATGATAGCATATTGTGGAAATCAATAAGGATCCAGGACATATTCACAGCATATTATTTATTGAAACAACACAACATGATACATATATTCTGCAGGAGTACACATGTACATATATACCCTGGAACAAAACTAGATTGTTCTGTCGATGACGGATGTCGCAAACGCTTGCATTCTTCGCATTGATAATTTCACCTCCATGAGGGTGGACCAAAATGGAAATGGCCTCTTGCATTCCGCAATCATATGGTAACTCACATAGTAAATTTGGTTGAATTCGGTCTACCGGCTTCGGAGGACTTCGTTACTATCAATTTTACCTTTCGACCCCCCCCCCCCCACCCCAACCCCCGCCCACCGCACTCCCATCCTACCGGGGGTGGGGGTGAGACGGAGCCAAATGTGAATGTGTTCTTGCACTCAGCACTCATATGACTAGGTCCAACTGTTTCAGAGGAGTTACGTTTCAATCGATTTACACACGCACGCCCGCCCGCCCGCCCGCCCGCCCGGCCGCCCGCCCGCCCGCCCGCCCGCCCGGCCGCCCGCCCGCCCGGCCGCCCGCCCGCCCGCCCGCACGCACGCACGCACGCACGCACGCACGCACGCACGCACGCACGCACGCACGCACGCACGCACGCACGCACGCACGCACGCACGCACGCACGCACGCACGCACGCACGCACGCACGCACGCACGCACGCACGCACGCACGCACGCACGCACAGAAACAGTGGGCTGGGGGTAATTATACAAATTTATGATTGCCTTATTTTATCGAAGATTATAATACATTAATCAATGGGCTAAATACCGCGTTCATGCACAAAATCACTAGGCTACGGTCAGACCAAATACGTTGCGTTGGTCACTGGGTTCCACGCGCGTCAACGCATGGCATGTCCATTTCATCGCTGTCAGGGTAGCGGTCAACCAACTGTGTAGATATCCACGTAAGGGTGAGTCTAGTGGCAATTTAAGCCAAACTTTCATATATTGTAACATTAATTTCAGTTATAATCATGGATGTAGAAAAAATAATTGCTATGGTAGAGAGCATGAATGACAAAGATGACCTGGACGAAGCTGTGCTAATTACGTACATGTTATTAGCTATTCATCCGACATCAAGAGAATTCTGGGTTCATCCACTCCTAAAGGAGAGGAAGGAGCTTGGAGAATTCTCGAGTTTAGTGAGAGCACTAAAAGAACACGGCGACAGATTTAAAACGTATTTTAGAATGACGAGAGGCCAGTTACATCCAAGCGCATATTTCAAAACAAAATACTAATTATAGAGAATCCATATGTACAGAAGAAAGACTTGCTATCTGCTTGAGGTAAGGCAGTAAACAATAAAGTACATTTATAAATAAAGTCTTATATAAAGAGAGTCACAAATGCCTTGACGCCCACCTGCCATTCAGGCCAGTGGCCAGCTGTCCAAGAGTGTTTCCTTTATTGTGATTAGTTACCTATTTTCAGGTTATCATTACATTTTATAAAGTAAATCATTTCACATCTGTTAAGTTTAGGTCAGAAGACTACCATCATATGATGCTTTTCAAAAATCAGCCAAAATTGGCTGAAATATAAGAAACTTATAACTCTATGACCAAGAAAAAATCCTTACCTAATCAGATTTCTTCCGCCCTGGCCCTGTGGTTCTTGAGAATAATTTATTTAAATAAAACTGATGACGGTTGAACGATGGACGGATGGATGGACGACAGACGACAGACACAAAATAGCTCACTTTTACGTTCAGGCCAGGTGAGCTAATAATACCCACTGGTTAAGCTGATCAGTCACAATTCTGTATAAATTTCCAGAAAAATAATAAGATAGGATGTTTGCATCTTACTTTCATTGCAATGAGATTGATGTGAAAGCAAGAAATATGTGTAAAAACTTCGGTCATGTTTTGGTAAATCTAAGATTTCTCATCAAGCTGACCAAGCTGATAGACGGATGGACGGACAATAAACACATGTATGGCAACGTGATGATGGATGGCGTGTTGGTTGATATAACAACAGAACAATTATTTTTCAATTTTAATCACAATTTAAATATCAGAAAGTGAAATCCATTTAACACAAATTTAACAATTTGCTGAGAAAAAGGAAAGTATAAGTTATATACAATCCCTGAGGGACCGTGCATAATACACAGCTGCTTTAGTGATATGTAATGGTGTTTCTAAACAATGAATGCTATTGAATTGAATTGAGGTATCAGTGGCCAATAATCCGTTCAGAATTGTGAACACATCAGCTGTGCCAACAACATGTCTTTAATGACGGTGTCTTGTTCCGGGCAGATTTTACACTATCTTATCTTGAATTTAATAAATCAGTCTGTTACATATATAAAGGCCATCCCTAAATCCTTACTCCTGATACACATTCTGATAATAGGAGCGACCTTGACTCGAAACATTGTTCAAAGTTGACTGAGCCTGGGCATTTGAACAAATCTGAGATTGGTCATAGGTGTGGATCTGGGACTGCACCTGCGGATAGATCTGAGACCCGATCTGTGGTCGGAGTTGAGGCTGAGGAAAAGTCTGATGTCTGGCCTGGGAATGGACCAGTGTTGAGACAGGCGGCGGTACCCGAGATCGCCTTCTCTCAATGACATAGAAAGTCTGAGCTATAGCAAAACGTATCTCTGCCTTTTCCAAGTCTGCGGACTATACGATGTGAAAAGCAATACATCAGGGCCATATTCAACTTGCGATTGAGCTGAGGTGCGATTAACCAATGTAGATAGAATCTCATTCCTGTTCTTCTCACTTTTTTCTTTGGCTTGCTCGAAAGTGGCAGCCTGTTTCACAATTACAAGGGAATATTTTCTATTGTATTACTAGCTATTGTTGATGCTAACTACCAGTTTCTCATGGTAGATGTAGGAGCGTATGGAGCAAATAATGCCTCGGGTATCCTAGATAGATCCATCTTCGGTAAAGAATTACAAGACGAGACATTTAGACCTCCGCCAGATCGACCACTCTCGGAAGCTAGAGAAGAATGTTACGTGCCATTTGTTTTCATCGGTGATGAAGGACTTTCTCTTACGAATCGAATTATGAGGCCATATGGTTGGAGAGGGAAAAACCTCGGAGAGAAACTATTTAATTACAGATTGTCTTGAGCAAGAAGAATGGCCGAAAGTGCATTTGACATATTAGCGGGAAGGTGGAGACTTTTTCACACTACAATACCATTGCGACCTGAAGTTTGTACTGACGTTATCAAAGCAATTATTGCCCTGCACAGCTTTTTACAGAAGTCGTCCACGCCATCACTGGCTCAAATGAAAATGAACGGACTATCGGAATAGACAGCTGCTGGATGTGAGGTATTCATGTCTTTGAAAACCAAGAAGGGGTCATTGACAGAATAAGAGTCGTGAGAATGTACGGAGATAATTAACGAAATAGTTCATGGAAGAGGGTGAGGTTCCGTGGCTAAATGAACGTGTTGCAAGATGATTATTTTAAGCATAGGGTATTGGACTTACCTATGCCTTCATTGTTTGTGAAATTAGATCTCATGGAAACATCTAAACCCTCCGCATCGCTCCCAACAGACGGTGCATATGAATGCGGAAAATTTGTGTTAGTGCTGTAATATAGAAATATGAACCGTTATCCAAAATCGTTGCTTCAACGTTCATAGGTTCAGACCTTTGACACCGCAACTTTGTGACGGGCCAGGGCTGGGCTTATATAGTGCCGACACGGCCAGTATCGGCACAGTATTGGCCCAGTACTACCCCAGTAAGGTGTGCTATCATGGTACTAGGTGATTACAATTTTCTCAACAAGGCTATTTTTGGCCGGAGACTACACATAGTCAGTCTTTGCCATATTACTCAGACCACATGTTATTGTAGAGCTAGATGTTTGTCATATTAAAAAAAATTGCTCGATTTCTATTGGCATGTTCTTTCATCTTAATGGTACAACAACTATAAGCTCTGCTCGATTGGACCTATGATTAACTATAGTTAACTATAGTTCGAATCGAACCCACATCTAGTTGACTAGTTAGT
Source organism: Chaetoderma sp. LZ-2023a (assembly GCA_034401795.1). Taxonomy (NCBI): domain Eukaryota; kingdom Metazoa; phylum Mollusca; class Caudofoveata; order Chaetodermatida; family Chaetodermatidae; genus Chaetoderma; species Chaetoderma sp. LZ-2023a. The sequence goes on along the minus strand of CM067370.1, from coordinate 33,180,240 downwards.
TATCTATAGTCGACCAGCCCCCCGAGCTCGCTCGACGATGGTTAGTAAAAAATTATCGTCTGTTACAAAATGGTAGACAGCCCTCGCTAGCCGTCATTTACAGCACAAAAAGCATGTCAATAATTTCACAACATGAAATGAGATATATTCCTATTGAATATAGATGCCACATCCTAAAATTCCTGGCCATTTATGTCATACTAGCACCGTTTAGCGTCTCACTTTCCTAACATACCAATTTTCGAATCGGGTCAAAGACGTATATGCAATGACGGCATTGCGCAAATGGAACGTAAGCTGGTTCCCGGTATCACATCCCTCCCAATAGTAAGCCAATTAGTATCTTGTACCAGCGAACTATAGTTAAATAAATGCTCGTTCGATTGGAGATTTCAATGCGCATGCGTTGTAAACCCAGGTTCGATTGCAAAATAGTTAACTATAGCTAAGTGTAGTTTCCCAATCGAACTTGACCTATTGTGCAATTAGCATGCTTTTTTGCCTAGAAATTATAAGGTAAAGCAGTAGTTGTATTTTGGATAATGTACTTACTCTTGATTTCCCACGAAAGATGCATAAAACGTCATTGATTTCCACCATTTCCATCGGGGTTGTAGGGCAGTGTCCCTCCCTGCTCTTGATCGTTTGCTGGCCTCAAATTCCTGTCTTTTCTTACGATACGTATCCACGAGTCAACTGTAATACACAGGAGCGTTTCGTAGGTAGATGATGGATGCAATTAATTTCCCACGCCACCCCCGCCCTCCACCCCACCCCGCAATTGGGGCTTCCGTGACGGTGAACCCAAAGTTCAGGTCGTCTTGTGTATTCTTATTGGTAACTCGCATACCAAGTTCGGTTGTAATCCCTCAAAAGGTTTCAAAAGAGATAGATAAATGAAGGGACAGTTGGAGGGACAGACTGATAGCTGGATGCAGTTACAATATTACTGATACATGCTATTTATTTTTTAAATGTGGCCATCACGGGATTATGAAATATTAGTCTTGTAGATTGCCATATGCAACTAGACTGTCATACTCTAATTCTCGACCGACCCACCCACCCATATCTCTCCCACGCTCGATCACGCCGAACCGTACTCTGAAATAGGCGATTTTAGTACCTTAGCTACACGCACACACGCATGTATGCACACATGCGGCAAGCAGAGCAGGCCAAAATCGATTTCATTAAATTTAATGCGCGTGATTCCATATGTGCGGACGCGTGCGATGAACGGCACGCGGACGTGGGTGGGATTGTCTTCATCGCTTCGTGTCGCTATGGGGGAAACGCACTGCGCACAGCGGCTAAGGAAAATCCGAGATATGATCAACAAATGAGCGCAATAAAATTGTACTTTCAGCACGCACACCAGTGTCAATTCATAAGGCGATTAAAAAATATATTATTTTTATATAAGGTCATTTCTCGACTATGTTACATCTCGCGAATATAAAGATACACAAATAGTGACCAATGTTTGGTACATTATCAGCAACGTTAAGTGGCAAAAGAAGATAAAGTTTGTTTAGACACCATGTAGGAAAGGTGCTGGGGATTATTTTGGACTTAATTTGATTGGAATTCTGAGCCAGCAATGACTTCCAATCCAATTAAGAACCACATATTCAAAAATACGTTTTATTTTGTTTTGGAATCATGATTAATTATTTCTGAGCTATGCCTACTGTATGTGTGGTGAGCAACATTCATATCGTAGTGAGCAGCAATGTAGTTCGCATGCATACATGCATGCGTGAGCGCGTATATGAGTGAGTCCGATACGTGTGCCGGTACATGTATGCTTCCAGATGTTGGTGCTTGCCGGTCCTATGCGCCCGCGTCCATCCGGCGGTCCGTCTGTTCACCATCTTGGAATCACTCAAAGTGTTAACCTCGATATCCCAAATTATTTGACTCAACATTAATAATGAAATTTTCTTGTTTGTTTAATAATATACACATTTATGAAAGTAAAGACCTTTTGTGACTACGCGATGGCGGCTTCTATAACATATTTTATGTCGCACGTGTACCTAGGGTTTGGCCACACGTTCTAATAATGGATTACCGCCCTCTTACAGGAGAAAATGAGAGAGAGAGAGAGAGAGAGAGAGAGAGAGAGAGAGAGAGAGAGAGAGAGATACGGAGAGAGGGAGGAAGGGAGGGAGGGAGAAGGATGGGGAGGGAGGACGGAGGGAACGAGAGAGAGAGAGAGAGAGAGAGAGAGAGAGAGAGAGAGAGAGAGAGAGGGGAGGGAGGGAGGGAGGGAGAGAGAGATGGGGCAGGAAGGGAGAGAATGGAGGGAAAGGGAGGAGAGGGAGGGAGGGAGGGGGAGGGAGAGAGGGTGAGAGGGAGGAGGAGAAGGGATGGAGGGAGCGGGAGTGAGGGAGGAAGGGGGAGGGGGGGGGGAGGAGGTTGCGAGTGTCGGGGGCGAAGTGAAAGAAGGGAGGGCGGATGAAGAGTATGGAGGAAGGGAAGGAGAGGAAGGGAGAGGAGAAAGGGAGGGAGGGAGGGAGAGGAGGAAGGGGAGGTAGGGCGGGGGGGGGGAGAGGACGGGAGGGAGGAGTGGAGGGAGGGAGGGAGGAAGTGAGCGGAGGGAGAGGAGGGAGCGAGTGGTGGGGGCGAAGTGAAAGGACGGAGGTAGAGAAAGATGGAAAGAGAGGCGGTGGATGTGTTAAGTGTTTTGACGACGCTAACCAGATAACGTTACTACGTTGGGACAACCTTGGCGATTTGATGTCATGGTCGCTGTTGGCTATTGGGCATTGGACAAACGTTAACAGTGACAAAATTACAGTTGAGTTACAGTGATTGAGCCAATGTTGGCCCAACCACTTATATACACAGGCGTTGGGCCAATGTTGGTGCAACAGTGGCAAAATAACGATAACATTGGCCCAACCGCTTATAGCCAATGTATTCTATAAATGTTATTTTAATGCATTTGGCCAACGTTGGCATAACCGTGGCAAATTTACAGTTGAGTTATGGTTGTTGAGCCACCATTGGCCCAACCAGTTATAGCCAATCCATATTGTAAATCGTATATACATGCATTGGCCACACGTTGGCATAACAATGGCACAATTACATTTGGGTTAGGGTTGAGGGGCCAGTGTTGTGCCCATCCACTTATAGTAAATGTATATTATAAATGATACTATCATATGGTGGGCCAACGCTGGCATAACAGTGGCAACACAGCAGATGACTTAGAGCTGTTGGACCAACGTGAGCCAAACACTTTAAAGCCAATTTATATATATATATATATATATACCGTACGCCTAGATGAGCACATGCTTACGCGAGATACACATGAGATTTGGTCCAACGCCCTTAGTTGCACGGGCCGGTTGTTTTTGGGGTTTTTTTTGCTGGGGGAGGGGGTTGGGATATTGAATTGATTTCCCCCAGATTTGATGAGGACGCAAACTTCATCTCTTACCCCAATGTGGAAGACCCAATCCTACCCCGGCATGAAATAATGCAATCCCCTCCAACCCCCACCCCACCCCCTTACACTGCGCCTAACACTTACACCCGCCAACAACAGTTCATCAACAGGCAATGCATACATCCCTATTAACATCTTAATTTTTGATTATTTTAGTGTTTTTCGTTATTTACGTAACCCTTCGGGGCAGCAACGAAACCCTTCGCGGAAGCACCTCAAAGAATACCATGGTTCCAATACATCGAGGTGTGAGTGGCCAATAAAATCAAACCAACAACAATAATATGACTATGGAATACTTTGCAGAAAAACTGTTTGGTTCGACATGGTACCTAGCAAACAGGTTGACATGATTTGGTATGAACGCAGGTCATGTTCTCCTAGGGTTGTTGATTGCACGCGTTAGAAACACCCCTATGTGGCTTTCAAACGCACTGTTAATACGCGGATGGAACGCTAGATAAAACCGCATCTAGGTGGAAACTACTCGGCTTAAAACCACTCAGTCATGAGCCCGTGCACCGGATGTCAATTTGACCAAATATTTGCATGTTCGGTCAATTCTGCTACACGGGCTCTGATTGATGGTATGTATCCAAAATCTATGATGCCTTCTGCTCCGTAATTACTTCTTGTACAGGAACGAAATTAATAATCTCCTTCGCTTATACTTGAGCTTACGATATTCTGTCATACATTCAAGCATAAACTTAGATAGAGCTGACGCCATCATATACGTTGAGAGATCTACAGTTAAATGTTAATCTGAGCGTTAGTGCAGATACGCATGTTCCACCGTACGATGTCAGGATTTGTAGGAGTGTCTCGTGTGGACATGTGTATGGACGGACGGCCGGACTGACTAACAAACTAATTAATTGCGTTGGTACCCGCAACTGAAAATGGTCATTGGACTTAAATAAAAAGATGATATCTCCTGGTATATCATCCGTATTCCAGAGGAGCTCATTAAATGCTGCATTCCTATGCGAATACGATCCACAATTGATACAGGTAACGTTAGCGTTAATATTTCCTTTGGCCCATTGTCACGATGGGCATTTATATTCAAAATATATACAGCAATTAAAAGCTAGTGCTAAAAGGTAGCATATTCGAATTATTTTATTTACTGACCAAATCCTGTTTAGCTCGCTTACCTTAAGGCATGCGCCTGCGAATGTTGAAAGATTTGATTGATTGATAAATTCAAAGAATAACACACCTGTCAGCTTCGCAACAATTACGTCAAAACGAGTGTATATCCAAGCCAAATGAACTGTGATTTTTGATACGTTTTTACATCAGATGCGCTTTGGGATGTTGACATAGCCAAGTGCTATTTCTGTATTTCGGAGTGTGGAGCAAACCCAGAAACAACCGGGTAGCTGTAAACACAATTATACAAAAGCGTGCATAATGTCGCTGTTTCAATGCGTCTGTTTAAAAAACCGTTTCATACTGACTCAATATTTTTGTTTTAACTCGACCTGAAGCCACAATTGCAGCTATGCCATAAAAACTGTCCAAAAACTTAATCGGATATAAGCCGAGTATGCGTTTATTTACATCTACTCCAGCAGTTCTTCACAAGTTTATATAATGGTAGTCGGCGGGCATTGCTTACACACATGGCACATGATATTACAGTTGTGAGTAATGGATGATAATGTTCACAGACCTGAGATGTCTATGAGAAAGGTGATCCCAAATAAAAGAACTCATACCATACAACCTCATGAATACATTTTGGGCTTGCAGTTATGAGACGGTAGCTTTTTCTATTATTGTGGCGGATCATTGCACTGATACTTTTGTGTTCGTTATTGGGCCAAGTTCCTTGTTCGGTTGGGAAATGCGTTGTTTTTAAAATGAGGTTAAGACACGCAAGATTGGTATGTTTTACATGTGTATTGTAATTTGTTTCCGTATCTTTGCTGGACGTATGGAAGAGTAATCTGCATTAGCATTTTGAAATTCAACCTATTGATTCACAATATGGTGGTAATTAAGAGGAAATAAACAAAGACAGATTTGAAAAATAATATTCCTTCAGTCTTGCCTACTTTCTGATCTGTTGTAAAATTATAGCAGTATTGTACAGTTGACATGATTGTTATAATTGATATATTATATGAATATAAAAATGATTCTGTTGAAGCAGGATTTCAAAATTATAACTACTGAAACCCTCAATGTCTTACGTTGAATATTCATAAACTAATTTGACCCAAAACAAGAACTCTAATCCCTGAAGTCATATTTAGATCGAAACGACCATTATCGATCCAACGGATTGATCCTTGTTGATCCAATCCCTGCTCTTTCTTTGAGTTTTTATAACAATCACATCAAATCGATTTTTCGATCCGATGTCATTTATATCAATCGTCAAAGAATATCACAGACGATTTAGTTCACTTCAGAAATCATAAATGCTCAAAATTCAGCATGTATGATTTTATGTCGATGAACTTAACATTTAACGGTTCTTGGTTCAGAGTTTAACCTTGAAAATATTAATCTAATTAATGTGTTAATAGTTATGACAACAATCAATATACAATTTTCATATAATAAATCAATAAATTACGACCTGAATGTAGTATAGCTGTTGTAAATGCTCAATCGAAACAGTCATTTCTTTGTGGCTTGAAGACGAAAGGGTCTTGCGAACAAATGATCACAATACGAATTCTGATATCGTATTGAAGACGACGGAAAGATGTGGGTGCACCCAGATGAACGTGTAACACAAAAATATAAACGACCGGAATTTATCTATTTATCGTGTGGAAATCCGTAGTAACCAAAAATATACCGACTGAAAAGAACATTAAACAAAGGATAAATCAAGAGAACACACGATTAGTATTGTAGTTCGGATCGACCGGTCAGGCGCCGGCCGTACCAGCTAAGCTGGGTACGCGCCGCCCATCCTGGATTCGCTCCCTGAACACGTCCCCCTGGGTAGAGCTATAAGCGTATATATGAGCCTATGAGAGAGATCGCGTTGTAAAAGAGTTCGTTAAAGCGCGTAGCGGGCATGCGCGCGCCTACCTCTGTTTTGACAGAGCGCGTATTTCACTACCAAGATAGGATGGCGCGTTTAGTGTACCGAGTAGGTACTATGTAATCCTTTATAATTACATGTTGCCGCCGATTCTGGCATCAATCAAGACCAGAATTCCACGGGCTTTGCACATCTGTAAACCATTTCAAAATCAGTTAAGAAATGGCTGAGTTATCCACGGAAAATCCCTTTGATTATCTTCAAAATATTGCCGTGACGTCGTAACCACGTGTACGCAGGAATTCTAGAATGTTCTAGAACATTCGACTGCGTCATTATTAGCTGCGCTCCATTGGCTATTGCTCGACCGATGATTCGTTGAAGCCTGAGCCTATGACGTCACGAGTAGTATAAAAGGAGATTAAATCCAGAACTCGAGAGCACCCTCGGCCGGGGCCGAATAGGTTGGATCTGTTACAGCTACTATCAGCGAGACAGGTATTAAATAGCTCACTTCGCTCTCAGTTGGTTTCTCTCCCATAGCCGGCAGCAGCAACCCAACCCACCGCACCGATTGTACGGGAGCATTTTTGGAACTTTTTACTATTGTTCACGACTAAATCAAGAACTAACTCGGAGCACAAACTTGCGGTGAGGCCTTTCCGGCCTGAATATGTGATTCTACAGATGTAGAGGCAGCGATGTTCTTTGGTGGATGACTCGCCGGATCAACCAGCCACGCCAAAAGTGGTTATTCAACCTCCCCAGCACTGATGTCGTGCAGGTTTATTTACACTTTTTGACCGCAGCAAGTAAACTTTGCCCGGTACCTCTTAAGAGCTAACTGACGTATCCCACACCATAAGCTTAGTTATGTATCTTCATCCCCATTCAAAAAACCCCGCTTATGAACCGGTTGTTCTTAACTTCCATCCGTACCATCGGTGTACGGGAACTTTCTTCTTAGCAGTAATGTTATTGTATCACTTACTGACTACTGGTTAAACATTCTTGTATTATGATTACCGTCCTGAGTTCGATCCGCCCCCGTGCTGGACTACATGCGGGAATCCTGTTTGCGGGAACTGACATGCTGGAACTTTCTGGCTTCCGGAGAATGCGTCAACTCACGTCACACCAAGGGTGACGTATCAATTTCAGTAACACGATAGCCTGTCATTAAGAATGGCTACCGATTATTGAAGTAACATAATATAACATCTTAATTATTCCGTTAGTTACATTTGTAATTATTATACTTTATTTGTGTAAGCAGTTCCGATGACTAAAAGGAATCGTAATGGTCTTGGGACCGCTTGCTATAATTTCTTTATCATTTTATAGTTATTCTTATTTTACTGTAAGGTGTTTTTACTAACCGCACCATAGTAGGTTTGTCAACCCGTACCTTATATATTATTCTAATCATTTCACATTGTATTACTAGTACTGGTTTGTTTTAAATATGCGGGTAGCCATTCGCTCTTATGTTTTGTTTATTTGCAGAAAACGTAGGACTGCAGTGCACGTAGGAAACACTATACAGTAACATTCATATATGCATCACTTTCTCCCGCCACCAACAATTTTTCACTGAGGTCGCTGTCCGTGCTATAACTCTGTTTATCCCAGCATGCTACCGACTAAAAAGCCTTTCTATTTATATTTAGCTCGATAGGATAGGCGTAATATGATTAGAGACAATTTCTTCATCAAGAGACGCATAGTTTACGCCTCTTTTTAGGTAGTTGTGATAATCTAGCCCCGCACTCCAGCAAGATTGTGTAAGATTGGCCAACATACCTATTGGGCCTCACATGTATAAGTTATTGTCTCTCTTCATGTTCCACTAAGCCGTATTGCTTCTTAATTGTTTGGATGTCCCTATCCGCACCATGGACTGATCCGACCCTGGGAAACTATTGTGGTTTCCGAGCGGTGATGGCCAGGGTGTGGTGTCACATACATTTCCCGTGTATCTTCAGATACTTAGTAGTTAGTTATCCTTGCCAATGTAGGAAGCACTGCGAAAACACATTATAATTATTTTCTTTTCATCTTCTAGGAAGTCTCCCCTGCACCTCATGCATATCTGGGCAACATTTCGTTAACCCTAACATCAGGTTAAAAGGTTACCTCCATATAGAACCTGGTGACGGGCGAGATATGCATCCCCACCGAATTCTGTGAGAATGTCTGGGCAAGATGTTGCGATCTGCCACGCCCTCACGGGAAGGACATTCACGGTGGGTATTCGTCTCGCTTACCCCCACCATAATGATAGCTCAGTTGCCTAAACTTGCTTATGTGAAAAGTAACCCTTGTCCTGTGACGTTTTATGTGGTTATGGAGTAAGATGTCCGGATTCTCACCCAGCTCTGAGATCTTGCGAACTAACATGTATGCACGCTGTCTCTAGTATTGATGTCTTAGGACATCCGTCTCAATGACAGCCGTATCTAAAGTTAGGTAGGGCGCCCTGCCATTTGCGGCCTAAACTAGTTCTTGTCTTTAAAAACTAAATGTTAGGTTAGGCATAGAAGAAGGCCTGCATAAATAAATACGGCAACTACTAATTCAGCATACTTGAAACTACATAAGACGGTGGCACGGGAGCCCCTTGGGAATCGCTCGTCCCCTCTTCACGTAAAACAGCACGCAACATTATAATCATAATTTCACTAGGTATGGTATTTTCATCATAGCATTTTGGTTGAATATTAGAGTGGGCCCTTTCTGGCCAATACTCTTCTCCTGCTTTAAGTGGTGGCGACATTTTCCTGTGATGGATGCCCGCACGAGGCACTTGCCTCGCGCAAGGATTCAGTGACGACGGCCCGCGCGAGGCTAATACTTCTCACCCAGAAAAGCATCAGAAGTAGTGCCTCCCACTTCAACAAGATAACTTTCTTTCCTTTTCAGCTTAGAGGTATACTAACTTATATTAAGTTATATAGTGATCTCGTGTATGGAAGCCTCCCTTGCGGGGACACCTCTGCGGATCCGCGAGTCTGTGTGGTACCTTTGGGAGTCCCGCATTTATAATTTCATCAGGCTGTCTCTATGTCTTGTATTTTTGTATGCTCATTTTTTTTGTCTAGCATACTTGATGGTCTGTTTAGGTAAAACTATTGTATAGACTTATTTTAGTTAGGTCACCGAATCAAATATTGTAAGTCCATAGATCACGAAATTGCTATGGACAGGCATACCGGTGACACAAACTCTCGGGATGAGACTGTTGTGTTTAATGTTCACGATGATGGTTGCACGGCTCCACTGGAACAATTGAGTTCCACCGGCCTTAGGAGCTGGTCTTTGTTATGCATAGGGCTGTATCGCACATGATCCGTAACCCCGAGACTATCGACTATGCCAGAAATTCTAACCAAGCGCGATCAACAACGCCGCAATACCACCTGTTTTCGCTTATCAGTGAGGGGACCTTCCGGGATGCCTCACAGGCGGGAACAGAATTTTGTACTATATCGGACATCCACGATAGGCCAACTCCATCTGGGCCGGATCATGGACGATCGCGACAAAGACCCGATTACGGGCATACCTACTATCCTTCATACCACTATCATTCACCCATGTCATCTACGGAAACTGTATGGCAGGGTAATAATCCATATACTAGATAACCTCCCGTACCGCCACCACCACGTTTATCCTCCTATTCTAGGGGGACGCCACGGCACCATCTGGAGGAATCGGCACCACCATTTCATCGGTACATCAGTCATGCCACACATCATGACCGTCAGCCGACTGCACCACCACCATACGAGGAATGTCAGTCTTCACCACATGAAGAACGTCCGGGTAATCTCCATAATATTCCACCTCCCTTCCATCGACCCAGGCCAGTTTATGGGTCTACCATGGGGCAGACCTCATTGGACCGGAGTACCCGTGCTCTCGCTCCTCGACATTGGCATCGACGGGAAACACCAACACCACTACCACCACCACCTGCATGATGACCGGCATCAGCGTTTTCATCAATTTCCCGATTATAAGTCGGACTAACCATTGGAACGACCAACAAATTGGTGAATATCTCGCCGCGAAGCTTTCTGGAAAAGACCTTCATGTTCTCAAGGATCTCGGGGTGATTACACACCCGCACACACACACAATTGGAACGAGCATTGTCAGAACGTTTCGGCGACACCACTCGCGGAGAAACTAGCTGATTGCAGATAAAGAATCTCTGACGTCACCTGGAAGAAACCCTACCGGAGTTGGCTAGTCGCATCCGGAGACTAGTCACCCATGCATATCCAAGCACAAACATCGAAGGCGTCACGCATCTTCACCGTGATACAGTCATAGATGCATTATGCGGTGTGCCCGCTCTTAACGAAAAACTCTTTCTTGCGGACCACGGAAGCCTGGCGCAATTGTGACGACGGTTGCTATCATATGATCGTAAGATCAAACATAGCAATCATATTTCTATACAATCACGTTAGCTTATGCCACCCGCAACATAGTTGGACTCTAAATCCGCTACAATATAAGTAGACAGATTGTTATTCAGTCTTGCATGCTTTCTGGTTGATGTAATGAAATAAATTACTTCATGTCAATTATAAAAGCGTAAGGGATATTCGTAATCGAGATTTACATTTAGACAAAATTTATATCAGTTAGAATTAACATAATTGTATGTTATTATGATTAGGTTATACTCATTGTAGATTTCATTATTTATAAAATGTATGGAATCTCTATGAATTATTTGAGCAGTTATGTAGGAGTTACAAATCAACATGTTGTTGTATATCCGCGTGATCCAGAAGGGTCACAATACATTGTGTGCATGTGTTAAAATCGTCGCCTCGACAAGCATTCAGTGGTTGGCCTTCGTGAGAGTTAGTTGCGCCTTAGCGAAGTTGTGATGTAGGCAGCCATCGTCTCACGTGTATATATTTCTACGCCGGCCATATACACTGGCGTGGCTGAGAGAATGTTTCCATTGTGAAGTTCAAATATAAAAATGAGTTTATCAGCATTCCTCATACAGATTCGTAAATAGATATGGCGCCATCTCAGTTTAGGGCCCATTAACAGTTAATTCACGTTTGTCCAGTCAATATACGTTTTGATTTGTGGGCACAATACGAACTTTCATCCAAGAAACTCTCCATGACTTTGGGACATTAATATCAGCTATAGCCAGGTCTCCAGCTCCTGGTAATATCATCTGTAGCCAGGTCTCCAGCCCCTGGTAATACCATCTGTAGCCAGGTCTCCAGCTCCTGGTAATATCATCTGTAGCCAGGTCACCAGCTCCGGGTAATGTCATGTGTAGCCAGGTTTCCGGCTCCTGGTAATATCATTCGTAATCAGGTCTCCAGCTCCTGGTAGTATCATCCATGACCATATTTCCAGCTTCTAATAATATCGTGCGTAACCAGGTCTCCAGCTCTTGGTCATCATTAACTATCACCAGATAACCAGCTCCTGGTTAACGTGGTTGTGGGTCAGATAACCAGCTTCTGGCCATTCGCTAATCCATCACATCTTTAGCTTCTGGCGGCCCGTGGCCAGGCCTATTCAGCATTTCAGATCCGCCTACGTCATAAGATAAATTCCGGTCGTTTATATTTTTGTGTTACACGTTGATCTGGGTGCACCGACATCTTTCCGTCGTCTTCAATACGATATCAGAATTCGTATTGTGATCATTTGTCCGCAAGACCCTTTCGTCTTCAAGCCACAAAGAAATGACTGTTTCGATTGAGCATTTACAACAGCTATACTACATTCAGGTAGTATTTTATTGATTTATTATATGAACATTTTATATTGATTATTGTCATAACTATTAACACATTAATTAGATTAATATTTTCAAGGTTAAACTCTGAACCAAGAACCGTTAAGTGTTAAGTTCATCGACATAAAATCATACATGCTGAATTTTGAGCATTTATGATTTCTGAAGTGAACTAAATCGTCTGTGATATTCTTTGACGATTGATATAAATGACATCGGATCGAAAAACCGATTTGATGTGATTGTTATAAAAACTCAAAGAAAGAGCAGGGATTGGATCAACAAGGATCAATCCGTTGGATCGATAATGGTCGTTTCGATCTAAATATGACTTCAGGGATTAGAGTTCTTGTTTTGGGTCAAATTAGTTTATGAATATTCAACGTAAGACATTGAGGGTTTCAGTAGTTATAATTTTGAAATCCTGCTTCAACAGAATCATTTTTATATTCATATAATATATCAATTATAACAATCATGTTAACTGTACAATACAGCTATAATTTTACAACAGATCAGAAAGTAGGCAAGAATGAATGAATATTATTTTTCAAATCTGTCTTTGTTTATTTCCTCTTAATTACCACCATATTGTGAATCAATAGGTTGAATTTCAAATGCTAATGCAGATTACTCTTCCATACGTCGAGCCAAGATAAGGAAGTGTTGGAATTCACCTCAAGTCGGTCCCATAAGCTTTCCTTATTAACCATTGATAATGGAAATCATTTAGATACCCCTAGATATCTATTCTATCGTTTCCATTTTGGGTTGAGCATTTTGCCAAAATAAAATATCCGGTAATCATTTGATTAATGCCGTCATAATCATTACTGTGGTTTTGTCTTTTGGATAAAACGCATTGGTGTTTCACATCGTACAGTAATCTAATCCACGCCAACGTCAGCTAGTTCCCTTACACAATTAACAGCCACCGCGGTCCATATTGAAAACTTCCTTGAGCGGGAGAAAATAAACCACCGCCAACTTCACCCTATCAATGAGATAAGGGTTGCTATCATCACTACTACGACCGACGCTCCCACCACATCTACAACAGCCACCAGCACCGAGCAATCTGCACACCAGACACCACCACAAAATTCCAATCAGAATCAACCACTTTTAGGAAGAGGTCACGGCCGCAAAGGAGGCCACAATGGGGCCCCGGGGTGTGAAAACCAGCAAAATAATAACAATCACAGCAACATGCATGAGGGTCACAATACGTGTGCATGTGTTAAAATCGTCGCCTCGACAAGCATTCAGTGGTTGGCCTTCGTGAGAGTTAGTTGCGCTTTAGCGAAGTTGTGATGTAGCCAGCCATCGTCTCACGTGTATATATTTCTACGCCGGCCATATACACTGGCGTGGCTGAGAGAATGTTTCCATTGTGAAATTCAAATATAAAAATGAGTTTATCAGCATTCCTCATACAGATTCGTAAATAGATATGGCGCCATCTCAGTTTAGGGCCCATTAACTGTTAATTCACGTTTGTCCAGTCAATATACGTTTTGATTTGTGGGCACAATACGAACTTTCATCCAAGAATCTCTCCATGACTTTGGGACATTAATATCAGCTATAGCCAGGTCTCCAGCTCCTGGTAATATCATCTGTAGCCAGGTCTCCAGCCCCTGGTAATACCATCTGTAGCCAGGTTTCCGGCTCCTGGTAATATTAGCTATAGCCAGGTCTCCAGCTCCTGGTATTGTCATCTGCAGCCAGGTCTCCAGCTCCTTGATAAAATGCATTGGTGTTTCACATCGTACAGTAATCTAATTCACGCCAACGTCAGCTAATTCCCTTACACAATTAACAGCCACTGTGGTCCATATTGAAAACTTCCTTGAGCGGGAGAAAATAAACCATCGCCAACTTCACCCTATCAATGAGATAGGGGTTGCTATCATCACTACTACGACCGACGCTCCCACCACATCTACAACAACCACCACCACCGAGCAATCTGCACACCAGACACCACCACAAAATTCCAATCAGAATCAACCACTTTGAGGAAGAGGTCACGGCCGCAAAGGAGGCCACAATGGGGCCCCGGGGTGTGAAAGCCAGCAAAATAATAACAATCACAGCAACATGCATGAGCGGATAAATGAGATAAATAAGCAAATCTCTGCACTTACCAATCTAGTAACAACCCTGAGCACTAATTTAGCAACCACGCACCTTATGACCACTAACACCACCAACACCGCACCGCCACCCAACACCTGTTTCGGATGCAGTCAGCCAGGACATTGGAGGGAAAGATGCCCTAACCGATCTCTCTCTACAACACCCACCCCTGACCACAGAACCCCGCAACCAGAGAAGCCATCACCAGAGAGTGATAGGCTTCTTGAAGTGTGACGGCAGCAGGCAGCAGTGGGCCTGCGAGCGTCCGGGACATGTAAAAGAGAGTCTGGTATAGTGCAGATGAGATACTGAAGGACTTTGTGTCTACGAAGGATGAATTAACATCCTACTGTGGTACCGTCTATTCAGCTCAATGTTCAGGCTGCTAAGGTTTTGGTTCAATCGATCTCAGTAAGTGGACATGCGTGGTACGTGGATGACAGTCCACACACAGGAGATGCCCTGCAGGCAAGGCCGGGGAAAACGGTAAAAGTTCATATTCTGTTGGCAGATAGGTACTGATCAGACCGTTGGTTGCCCCTGAGCATGAGCTCAGATGGTGATCGCTATCGACTGGGTCGCTGGCCGATCGTCTTGATCATGTCAGTTCATCAACCCATTACTGGTTATGAGTGGTCAAGATGGCTCAATTTACAGTCAAGCCATGGCAAGCGGTCGTATTGCGAGTCATGCCTCCTGTGATCTTTGGGAAGCAGGAGGGTATGTGCCTGAGACGGTGTAACCTGTCACTTGCCGGACGGGTGGAGCAATCCGGGCCCTAAGTACCCGTGGGGTGGTGTCTAGTATGATCTGCGCAGGGCCTCTCAGCTAAAATGACATCAAGGAACAATCTACGCGGAGGCCTTAGCTGCGATATGTGGTACGGTCTATGCGGGGGCTACATCATCTTGCCAAAATGACCTTAATTGGGTCCAGTACTGTGTCCGCTTGGCTTGGGAGTCGGCAGGGTGCGCCTTGACTCTGTTCCAGATTATGTTCCCCTGATTTGGACAAGGCTTTATCTCCGGCATATATGCAGAGGTACCTAGCCTAGGCTGCATCCTGTCTGGGGAACTGGGCGTCCGTCCGGCGTGGCTGGGACACTGAACCACACCGAGAATGCCAAAGAGTACAAGTGAAACTCCTAAGGGCACCGATTGGAGAGTCACCTTTGTGCCCGTATTTACTACCTGGCTCAACTGCGGCCCCCGTCCAACAACGTCCGGTGGCAGACCATCACCAACAACCCTCAGCTTTTACACGTACATCTATATGCACTGCTGCACATATGGCGATGCCTACGATGCCTCCCACATCCGCAGCACCGTCATCCCCTCCTACGTTTACACATAACAAACCTTCTTTCCTCTGTAAAACGGCAGTGGTAGGTTGTAGCACCTGCGCTGGAGCAAAGTTTTTGCAAGCACCACGTCCCGCCACCAAGACACTAGATTCTAGGTGTCCTCTGGTGGTATGCAAAACACCATCCCGCACAACATCATCTCCTGCATCCACAGACAGCAGCGGCTCATGAGAAACTAATCCCTCCGAATCATGGATTCATAAGCCCCGGTGCTGCCGGCATTCCGAGCACCTTCCACGGCGCCGCTGCTTCTTTTGTGCCTCATCAAACCATCTGGTGCGGTATTGTGAGAAGTGCCTTGCACAGGTGACTCTTATCCATAATCAGGAGAATCCCATCCGCACCGCTGTCTATACAAACACTGCATACAAAGGAATGGCACCAGCTCCATCACCATTGCTACCACCAGCTCCATCTTCGCCGCAGCACTCGCAGCAGCGACGACGACGGGCTGGTCTTTTCCTCACTCAGCCACCTTCAGCATTAAGAGAAGCTATTCGGAAACAAGTCGACTATGTACAGAATGATTCTGCCATGCAACCATTATCGCAGACAGCATCATTGGAAACTCTTCCATAGGTGCATCGCAAAATAATATATAAGTGTGCCTGTCTGTTTAGCGGTATTCCCACCAGTGCCACCGTGGATACTGGAGCTTCTATTACAGTATTTAACAAGTGCTTATATGAGAGCATCCCACCTCATAAGAAGCCTCCCCTTAAACCTACACACATTTGTCTACAGACGACTACGGGAGCTGATGTGCCCGTAGCCGGTGCAGTTAATCTAGTATTCCAAATAGAGGAGATGCAATTCATACAGCGAGTTGTCATCGCCTCTATTCAAAACGACGCCCTCTTTGGCTCTGATTTTCTCAGTGCCAGCGAAGCCATCATCCACTGCAAACAACAGGAACTTGACATACATGGCTGACGGATACCTCTTGGACTGGAGTCATCATTATATGATACGTGCGCTGTAATACTATCAAGTACAGCCACAGTTGAGCCGGGACAGGAGCAAATCTTGTGGGCCACTGCACCACAGTTAGCAAGCAACACACACATCATCATGCTGGAACCCGTCCCTGATTACATGATCGCCTCACAATGTGCAAGTCCCCGCATGATCGTGGGCACCACCAACAAAGAACACATACCCTTTCGGGTATTCAATGGTGCCGCAGACCACATAACCCTTGAACCGGGAGTACACTGCGGCCATTTGGTGGACATTATCTCCTTGGAAACTCCTACACCTACCACTTCTCAAACAGAAATGACTGATGATTTACCAGAACGCTTGCATTATTTATATCTACATGCCACAGTAGAATTAAAGCACTCACAGAAGCGACAAATACGGACACTACTTTTCAAATATCGCGATAGTTTTTTCCTCCGTAGACATGGATCTCGGAGAAACTCATCTTGTGCGACCCTCCATCGACACAGGCAATAACCGCCCCATACGACAACTGGTACGACGTCTTCCCATCCATAAGGAAGCGGAGGCACATCAACAAATTAATGACATGTTGCGGACCGGTATTATAGAACCATCAGCATCCCACTGGGCCAGCCCAATAGTACTAGCAGGCAAAAAGGACGGAACCCTGCTTTTTTGTATAGACTACTGCCGCCTTAATGATCTTAGCGTGAAGGATAGATCAGGCCTTGGATTCCTTGTCTGGAGCCAAGTGGTTTTGTACCCTTGACTTAGCTAGTGGTTACTGGCAAGTAGCCATGGAGGAAGGTGACATGGAAAAGAGCGCATTCGTTTGTAGAGATGGTCTTTTCCAATTCCGCAAGATGCCCTATGGCTTGTGCAACACTCTTAGAACTTTCGAACATCTCATGAGCAGGTATTAACTACCCTGCAATAGGAAATCTGTCTATGTTATATCGATGACGTAATCGTCTTTGGACCAACGTTTGAGCAAACACTAATAAATTTGGACACCATGCTTTCTCGTTTCCGCATGGTCAATTTAAAGCTGAAACCAAAGAAATGTCATCTCTTCAGACAGAGCATCAAGTTTTTGGGACATGTCATATCCGGTGATGGAGTGGATACTCAGCCGTCAAAAACCAAGGCAGTAACAGAGTGGCCAACACCCTCTTCAATCACGGAGATACAGAGTTTTCATGGCTTATGATAGTACTATCGCTGTTACATCCGTTACTTCAGTGAGATTGCTTCACCCCTCCACAAGATCACCGAGAAAGATCGACCACTCGAGTGGACGAGTGAGTGTGAAGGTTCCTTCAGGGCATTGAAGGAACTCTTGACGACCGCCCCGATTCTTGCTCATCCTAATCCAAACCTCGATTTGTTCCTAGACACTGACGCATCAGCTTATGCTATCAGCGCGGTTCTATCTCAGGTCATGGTGGATGGAACAGAGCAGGTGTTGGGTTATTGTTCGTGTACCCTAAATAAAACTGAAAAACGATACACAACCACGAAGCAAGAACTACTTGCGGTGGTACATTTTGTCAAGTACTACAAACACTTTCTGTACGGTCACCCTTTTACACTCTATACAGACCATGCCTCGCTACGCTGGCACAGAAACCTTAAAATCCCAGAGGGCCAGGTAGCAGGATGGCAGGAATCCCTGCAGGCCTATAATTTTAACATTGTTCACCGTCCCGGCAAACTTCACTGGAATGCTGACGCCCTCAGTAGAGTTGGAATGGAGGCAGAACACGAAGAGGCTGCAACCGTGACACAATCTACATGGCCATCTCTGGAGTTCCCAGAATTGAGGTGCGCACAGTGGAATCCGGACAAGATCGCACATGATCAGGCAACAGACGCACACACATGAAACATATACCCGTGGATCTAGGATGGGGTACGCCCTCCCAAGGAATCGTTAACACCACTATCTACCATGACTAAATATTATTACCAGCAGTTCGGAGAATGTCACTTAAACAATAACGTTCTCTACATCAACAACCGTCTGGATACCCGGAAAGTTATCGGAATATCATTCTTCAACAACCAAGAGGGATAGGATACGTGAAATCGAATGTATAGTGCAGAGGAGCTACTGATGGCCTTCATGTCTAACGAAGGATGAATTGACATCCTACTGTGGTACCATCTAGTCGGCGAATTGTTCGGGCTGCTGAGATTTTTGGTTCATTCGATCTCAGTAAGTGGACATACGTGGTAGTCCACACCCAGGAAATCTCTGGTAGACTAGAAGTTCGCTGTGTCTGCTGGAGATGACCTGCAGGCAAGGCCAGGGAAAACGGTCAAAGTTCGTATTCTGTTGTCAGATAGGTACGGATCAGACCCTCGGTTGCCCCTGAGCATGAGCTCAGATGATGATCACTATCAACTGGGTCGCCGGCCGGTCATCTTGATCATGTTAGTTCACAACCAGTTTCTGGTTATGGGTGGTCAAGATGGCTCGATGTACAGTCAGGCCATGGTAAGCGTTCGCATTGCGAGCCATGCCTCCCGTAATCAGAGGTCATGAAAAGTGATTATTTGCGAAGCAGGAGGGCATACACGTGAGAGGGGCATCACATGAAAGAATCGTGGACTATATCCCTTAATCATGTTTCCTGGGCATGGTTCTCGATCTCATGTTAGACTAGTGTCCTGTGGACTAAATTCTCGATCATGTTTTATGAGCCGGAGTCTCAGTAAGACTAGCTGTCCTACGTCGTGATTATAACTTCGTTTAGGCATAGTCCTTAATCTCATATGCATATGCGGGAACGGCACCTAGCCTAGGCTGCATTCCAGCATGAGGTGCTGGGCGACGTCCCCATGACGAAGACAGACCTCACCAGAAAGGCTGAAGGGAGCATAGTGAACTACATGATAACACCGGGCATCTGGCCGTGGAAAGGAATGTTACTTGATGCACCGTGGGAGCGAGTGGCTAGTAATGTGCTCTGACCCTTGAATATGACGGATGATGGAAATAAATACATCCTCACATTACAATATTATTTCACGAAGTGGGTAGATGCATTTGCTTTGCCGGATCAAGAGGCATCCACAGTAGCGGAGGTCTTGGCAAGTAATGTATTCTGCCATTTTGGTATGCCGTATGAGCTACACTCCGATCAAGGAAGTAATTTTGAGAGCCGGCTCATATCAGAGCACTGAAAATTGTTTCATGTCGTCAAAACAAGGGTGACTCCATATCACCCCCGAAGTGATGGGATGGTAGAGAGGTTCAATAGAACTCTCGCGGAGATGCTTACAAAAGAAAGATGCCTTGATTGTAGATTTAAGACACCCATATGTACTCATGGCCTACCACACTTCAGTACATTCCAGCACGGGTTACACCCCTGACCGGTTAATGTTAGGCCATGAATTAGCCCTTACCCCTGGACCTGACTATGCCTCGGACATCAGAGGAGAAAAATCCACCATCTCTCTATGTTGAACTCTTGTGGCAGCAGATAGAACAGTTAGTGAGAGAAACTTTATCCACTGCACACCGGCAGCAAAAGATATGGCACGACCGGAGAGTGCATGGAAATCCATATGAAGCAGGAAGGATGGTTTGGGTACACGATTTACGACGGTCTGCAAGCGTGCCAAGTAAACTGAGTTACCAGTGGAAAGGCCCCTATGTGGTAGTAGGTAAGACGTCGGACGTGACCTACCATATCCGTGCTTCGGATGGCCTGACCTCCGTCATCCACTTCGATCGGCTTAAACCATGTGTCAGTGACGACCCAGCACCAGAGCTCGGTCTGGGCAGTTCCCGTGACACCAGTACCCAGACAGAAATTTCTGCGGAAAGTAGTAGTCCCATGATTAGCACAGAGCACGACGGTGTCTGTTCAGCCCGTCTTCTACCAAGCCAGAACACTGGCGAACAAGCGGCTAATGCTGCGGACGATGACGATATACGTACTCGCCCTCTCCCTCCTCAGCACGGATCTACTCGATCTGGAAAGCCGTATCTGAAGAACATTTTGTTTGTGTTGTCCAAGGGACTGGATGGAAAAGTTGTTCCCCCCCCCCGCTCTCTTCCCACTCCCACCCACCTCATGCTATGCCCCCCATCATAGAGTTACCGCAAGCGGAAGCTGATGCTGACCCAAGCCATGCTTCCAGTGGCATGGAACATGTGATGAATAGCATGGAAGTGAAGAGGCTAGATGAAGCCTTGGCGTGTCTAGACCGCAAAACTGTACAACAACGTGTACCCGACCACGCCCCAAAAACGGGAAACCACACCCCTCCCAAGGGACACCCTTTCCCGCGGTCCCACCAACGCCATCACTCCAATTCGCGGCCCTCACCTATACACCAAGTTCGGAGATCACCGGCCCAGTCCATTCCACACTCCACTCGTCGTCTGTTGACTGTCAATCTTCAGATATGAGAGAGACTGCTGCTACAGAGGAAGTGGCATCCCGCACCGCACCGACCAACAATACCCCCACGGTGGGCAGGGAAGCAGCCTGTTCAGCAGACTCTCGGCTTGAATTTTCCTGGTGTCTAAAAACTACGACAAGACACAAACCGCCGTGTAATGGGAGATGAGCACATCCCCCTGTCCAAAGGCCACCCTCTCCATTTGGCCTACCATACTCCCCCCGTGAGACGACAAAAACGTCACAAATTTAAAAACCTCAGACATAGAAACGGGAAATATTAAAAAACATCAAAGGAAAAATATATATACAAGTTTCAAAATCAAAATAAATAGACAGCAAGAGACGTCAATACGGCCAGGTGGCAGGCCCGTTCACGCAGTAAGGCGACACGCCAGCTAAGAATGACCGTCTGCAGTAAGCGAGGACAGCGTACAATGCTGAAAATCTTGACAAAGAACTGTTTCCTCCCACAGCTAAACACACAAAAATAACGAACACCAACACGAACCAGATAGACTTAAACGGGTTACAAAACCAAATACAAACAGAAAATCAAGACTGTGACAACAAAATATGTAATAATAGTAGAGCTCAAATTCAACACGGCTTACAGCATTGACTACCACTACTACTACTACTTTTTTGTTGAAAATCCGATGCTGACGCAGTCGGACATAGTTCACGGAGGAACTCCGTTGAAAAGGCTTGCACTACTACTACTACTACTACTACTACTACTACTACTACTACTACTACTACTACTACTACTGCTACTACTACTACTACTACTACTACTACTACTACTACTACTGATGCTGCTGCTGCTGCTGCTGCTGCTGCTGCCGCTGCTGCTGCCGCTGCTGCCGCCGCCCCTACTACTACTACTACTACTACTAATACTACTAGTAGTAGTAGTAGTAGTAGTAGTAGTAGTAGTGGTAGTAGTAGTAGTAGTAGTAGTAGTAGTAGTAGTAGTAGTACTGTTATTGCTGAAACAAAAAACACCTGCCATCAACCTATACACTTTGTAGATATCGGATTGTCTTGTGGGGAGTCATGAACCCGATAGATGTCTTATATTTGCGAGTAAGACCTCAGTGAAATTCAGATTTGAAAATACCAGGTGAGCTAGGGAACTGAATCAGCATCGTGTTGGTTAGGTACAGGAGTAGGATGCCGCACTGGTTGACTTCGACCAGTGCTGATGATACACAGTTTCGCGGAAATAGGATAGAAACTATATCGAAACTGTAACGAGATAGGAACTGGAATAGATTGAAAGGGAATCGGCGGATCTGGGTTGGTGAAATCTGTCAATAGTTGAAGATGAAAGGTTGCTGTGGGAGCGGCACGCACTTTTATAATGTTCAGCAGTCGTTTCGGTCAGTAGTTTAGTAAATAATCGAGTGAAAAGAATCGATAGGAATCGAGAGGATTATAGGTGACAGAATGACATTAGTTGTTGACGGTCGGCATTCCGAATCCCTTAAGCAAGTATAACAACACCAGCTGGCAATGAGATCATACAGCTCATGTGCTTATTGACGTTCGCTTCCTACAGGCTTATCCATGATAGGCAGGGGACAGGACAGAGGCATTGCAGCATCCTGTAGGAATTAATAACACAATCGAAATTTGTATATCAACTATGTACCGTTCCTACGATCTTCTGAATAAGCAGATAGGCCCGGTTGCAGATATTAATATCTTTATCCATCTGGGTGAAGAGGCGAGCCGTAACCCCGACAGTTGCATCGTCAGAAAGACAGATTGTCGCAGCAATCCTAATCTCATGGTCTTCCTGAAGGTGGAACTGTCTTAGCAGTGATAAAAGAAGAATAGTGAAGAGAGGTGGAATCGAAAATCTTCAGTGGCTTCACCTGCCAGGATCCGAGTAAATAAACGCAAACCGTAAGTACGTAGGGCACAAGTCGACCGACCAGCTAACATAGTACTAAAAGACATAGCTGACAGGGTGCAGGTCTTCATCGACATAGCCAAACAATCCGACAGCGCAAAAGTGATGCAGCACAGGGAGTACAGAGACAACTCGTTAGTGAAAATAACGACTGACATCATCTGCCCTGAACAACCCCGACTACAGAGGGTAATAGTGTGCCTCTACTACCAATAGAGAGATGACCGCCAGGATGGCAAATCCACGGAGACCGGCCGAACCAGGGCTACCCCCTATAGATCCACCCCGACAAAGTGAATTACGACCGGAGACCGTGGCTACCATGCAGGCGTTGGGAGTAGCAATGGCGGGAGCGATTGTAGAGAGCAGTGGAAGGAGAGAGAAGGCAAGGGTGTACCGTGAGGAGATCCGAGAAATGGTACAAAGAATCCAGCCTTGCGAGGGACTGCTTCCAGAGCAGGTTCGTACCTTCTAGGATGAGGCCAGACGAGTGTGGGTGGCGAACGACGGGAGACAGGAGGGTATACCCGCATATATTATAACCAGAGCATCCAGGGGACAATTATCTCAAGCGATTGATGGGTTCCTGGTGGGGAAGGTGAGGGAAGAATTCACCTTTGATGAGCTAAGTGCGTACATTACCTGGAACTTCGTGCCATCCAACGAGGATGAACGAGTAAAATACGACTTAGAAGGCGTTCGACAGAGGCGCAACGAAACAGTGATAACATTCAATAGAAGATACCGGGAATTGGCACACCGAGCATACCCGGTCGAAAACGACGACAATAGAAGAACAGTGCTGGGTATATATCTGAAAGCCCTGCGTGACCGTAGTTTGAGCAAGAGGATAGTTAGAAAGAGAGCTACGACCTTACAGAAGGCAATAGAAATATCGGAGGAAGAGGAGGTGTGCAACGATCTTCTGAAGGCGATGAAGATAGATGTGAGGCAAGAGGAGCAGATGGAGATAGGTGTGTTGGACGCGGAGGAAGAGAAAGGTGTATGGGCGGTAATAAATTCGTTGAAACGGCAGATGGCTCAGCAGAGCAAAATGATAGAGAGATTGTGTGGGATCATCGGCACCCTAAGGAACGAAAAGACCGCGGAGGAAACACCCCGTCAGCCAACAGCCAGAAGGAAGCAAGAAAAGCCAGCCAAGCAAACACCGTCGCAGCAGCAGCCGCCGCGACAGAATAAGCAAGACCGAGCACAGAACATCACTTGCTTTAATTGCGGCCGAGTAGGGCATTACAGAAGTGACTGCCCACAGCCAGAGCAACCGTCATGACGAACTCTATGGCAGAAGAGAGCACCATCAAAGCCGCAGCAACGCGGACAGAGACCGCCTATAGTATGTTTCACATGCGGAATGGAGGGCCACATGGCCAGAGAATGCCATCTCAACAAAGGATGCTTCATAGAGGGGAAAAATCGCCCCAATACCATTACATGTTTTCGGTGTGGTAAAGACGGGCATGTACTACAGAATTGTCCGCAAGCAGGACCACAGTCAAACCCCAAAGCGAATCAAGCACCTCGCAAAGCTATCAAGAGGCCAAGGGAAGACGACCTAGATATTGACGAAATAGAGCAGGACAATACCCAGTCAGGACGGGAAACGACACCCTGTTCATGCTCGCGCAATGTAAGAAAAGCCATCGCGAATAGAATGCGTGAATCAGAGGAGTACGAAGACCAGGACGGTTTTGTTTTAACCGGGGAGGGCACGGATGAGTATGGCCGTTATTCTTACAGTATCGGAGGAGACTCATCCGGCTGACGAAATTCGTACGCAGAAGCAGTGAGTGGACGACGGAGTCCGGGAAACTGCGACGGAGGAAGCCGTTGGTGAGATCACCGACCGACCCATTTCTGATCCGTCTGCAAGTGGATAAAAATGGTCCGGAGGATCAAGGTGAGTACCTGCATGCCTTAGTGGATACTGGTGCTAGCACTTCCTTGATTCGAAAGGATATTTGGCGTAGCATGTTGAATGCTAGGCCATTGAAAAGAGCCAAGATGCTCTTAGCAGTAAATGGGTCCCCGGTAGAGCTTTTGGGGGAGACTCAAGTCAAATTCAAGAACCACGGCCTATTCCAAGTACGGTAGTAGCGAGCATGAGGCATGAATGTTTGATTGGGGCGGATGCTTTGCACTAGGGAAATGCAAAGATTGACTATCGGACCAAAGGTGTAGTATCGTTTGGTCAGGTATATCCCTTTAGATATCCATATAGGGAACAAACGTGGTATGTATAGGCGAGTTGTAAAGAAACGACTGGATATAAAGATATCGACAAAGTTCTAGGTGACTTTGCAGATATCTTTGATACGGCTCGTCCAAACACTTTAGGATTGGTCCCCAAAGTGAAATGTATGGTGCCAACAGGAGATTCGTATCCTATAAGGCAGAAGGCCTACCGTCTACCGCTAGCCAAGCAGTATGTGGTCAAGAACCAAGTAAAAGAGATGCAAGCAGCGGGCGTCATAAGACCGTCGTCATCACCCTGGGCGTCACCCGTTACGTTGGTACCCAAGAAGGACGGTGACACCAGGTTTTGTACTGACTATAGGAAGTTGAATTTGGTATGTCATAAGGATAGTTACCCGTTGCCGAACCTCTCCGACATTTTTGATTCGATGCGCGGTGCAACGATCTTTTCTACTATGGACTTGAAGTCTGGATATTGGCAGATACCAATGGCCAGCCAAGACATAGAGAAGACAGCGTTCGTCTGCAGTGAAGGTTTGTTCGAATGGATTCGGATGCCGTTTGGTTTTTGCAACTCAGGTGCCGTATTTCAGAGGGCAATGAACGACATTTTCCGAGAATTTGTAAGAAAATATGTGCACGT
Organism: Chaetoderma sp. LZ-2023a; assembly: GCA_034401795.1. NCBI lineage: Eukaryota > Metazoa > Mollusca > Caudofoveata > Chaetodermatida > Chaetodermatidae > Chaetoderma > Chaetoderma sp. LZ-2023a. The sequence continues at coordinate 33,154,321 of CM067370.1, read as the reverse complement.
TTTCGTCGACGATATAGTCGTATATTCACGAAATCCAACAGCACATGCACAGCACTTGCGTAAGGTCATGCGCAAGATTAGAGAATATAATTTGCAAGTGAATAAGAAGAAGTGTGATTTCGCCAGTAAGTCTGTGGACTTGTTAGATATCGCATTTCCGCACAAGGTGTAGCGCCCCAAGCTCAGAAGATCAAGGTCATTAGGGAAATGTCACCCCCCACGCGATGTGGGTGAGGTGAGAAGTTTCCTTGGAGCTACAGGGTATTACCGATCTTGTGTGCAAGGCTACACCGAAATTGCTAAGCCTTTGATAGAACTAATGAAGAAATATAAGCATTTTGAGTGGGGCAAGGATGAACAGCAAGCGTTTAAGAGATTACAGAACTTGCTGTGTAGTGAGACGGTTCTCACCTATCCGAACTTGAATGCCCCGTATAAATTGTATACTGATGCGTCTAGTTATGCAATAGGTGCGATACTGGTGCAAAAAGATGGTAAGGGTATAGAGCGAGTGATTCAATATGTGAGCTCTACTCTTAAAGACAGTCAACTGAATTGGCCTGTAATAGAGAAGGAGGCTTACGCTGTGATTTATGCATTGAAGAAGCTCCGACCATATCTATTTGGCGGGCAGTTTACCGTGTACATGGACCACAAACCCATAAAGAGTTTGTTTGTGTAAGAAGTGAAAAACACGAAAGTGCAGCGCTGGGCAGTGCTGATTGCCGAGTACGGATATAAGATTGAATACATCCAAGGCTCGAAAAATAGTCATCCTGTGGAGGTCGCCACGTTAGACATGGGCGATTTCGTTATACCGGATGTGGACGAGGGTGTGTTACCGCATGTCCCTCTAGAGGTATTCGACGTTCCCTACGACGAATTGTGTGCTGAACAGACCAAGGAATACCCAGGGTTGTTCAAGAACACTCCGGAGGAGTACATGGTTAAGAACGGCATTTTGTACACTTTGGTTACCCCTTCAGCATTGGATGCTGAATACCCCAGAATTGTCTTACCTACCCTGTTCCGTGAGAGAGTACTCCGGATGGCTCATAAACGAGCCGATCACCAAGGTCTGCAGAAGACCATCGGTATGGTAAGAGATTCTTTTGTGTGGACGTCTTTAAGGAGAGATGTGGTACGTATGCTGGAGACGTGTACGACGTGCCAGGTCAACCGACCTGTCACCACTCGACCCAGGTATAGTGAGATGCCCATGGGCAATTATCCGAGTCAGATAATTGGTATGGATTTGATCGGTCCACTATTGGAGTCGAGTAAAGGTAACGTGTATATCATGACGATAATTGATCATTGTTCTGCATGGGCAGAGGCATATCCGATTCCGGCTAAGACGTCTCAGAATGTTGAAGACAAGTTCTTCAATGAGTATGTCGCTCGTCATGGTATCCCTGAAATCTTGATAACGGATCAGGTTAAAGAATTTTGTTCAAATAGTCTGGAAGAACGATTTAAGTAACACGGTATCGATCATAGACGATCGAGTCCATACCATCCGCAAACAAATGGACGTACCGAGAGGTTCAATCGTACGCTCAAGGAGCTAATCCAGAAAGGTGTGAATAACGAATCTCGTGCATGGGAGGACGAACTAGGCGGGGCTTTAACAGCATACGGCAGCACTCCTGACTCCACGACGGGATATACGCCATTTTATCTGACGTATGGTCATCGGGCGAGACTTCCGTTGACAATTCCACTGGATGCCACGCAGGATCTTGGTGAAAGACTTACGTGTCTTAATAATGCCTTGCTGCGCGCTCGTGGAGAAATGGCCAAGTCTCGAGAAATTCACCGAGAACAAGTTAATAAGCGTGCGAACGCTGGTGAGTACAAGGTTGCCGATTCGGTGGTCGTAAAGGCTGAGGAGAGGATGAAGTTGACCTCTCGCAGTGACCCCGAATACGAGATCTTTAAGATCAACGGGCCCGTGGCTCATGTCCGCCATCAGAGGTCTGGGAAGGTACGTGTGCTTAATATATCCAAGTTGCGTGTAGTCGACTCAGAGATGTGCTGGAACAAGATGCGACCATGCCCTATTCGTAACACTGCGAAAGGTACGAAAGCCAGCCATCACCTGAGAGTTATGGTACACGAGTCTAAACCTTTGCCGGTACACGACTCTGATGCGACACCGGATAAGAGGGCTCGCAGGAAGCGACCAGCTTCTGATGAGGAGCCAAGGGTACGCAATGTGGGTAGGGTGGTTGATATAAGTACAGATCAACCTGGCACGAGTAAGAAGCGAAACTATGAGTCACCAAGGGAAACCAACAGGACTCCTCATACCGGTATGATGGACACCTCAGTGGATGTACCCGAGCCTGCCCTCGAGTCAATGGAAACGCTTCCATCGCACCCGTACTTTCTGCGCAAGCGCAGTCACGCTCCTGAATTTAGCGCCGACAGTAAGCAGATCAGGATTGGTGTGGTTGGCAATGCTCTATACGACGACTTCATTGGTTGTATAGAAGCGGTTATAAGGCGGCGTAGCGAGAGATAGATTTAATCGCAGCTTAACCGCTGTACCAGTAGCATCGCATCGGTCCAGCCATAATGTATACTGTACAAGTATGTGTAGTAGTAGTTTTGGTGGGATTAGCACAAGGACTTTGTAAGGATTCTAGCGTGCACAGATTGCCGAATGGGGTAATGATAACTAACCCTGAGAAGATATCAGTTATACGAGCGGAATGGATGGTAGTCGTATCAATAGACCATCCATATTTGCTAGCCAACTTTCTTGACCGCTTAATGAAATTTCGAGTGCTTGTTGCGGATATTGGTCGAAAGACTTCATTAAGTAACATGGATATTTTCGGACTCCAACATCGCATTAGCGGTATAAGAAAGCTTGCTATTAAGATCCAGCAAACAATGTTAAATCGAGCCGGGAATAGACAGAAACGGGGTCTATTCAATTTTGTGGGAGACATAGCGTCGTCTCTATTCGGAACTGCTACGTCCGGTTGGTGCATTTCTCTAACAAACTGGCATCCCACATGAAGTTAGCGTTCGAGGGTATCAATACGAACGTTGAACGAATCAACGAGGTCACCGACAGTATAACGGATTTAACTAAAAACGTGAGTGAACTGTTCAGAATTCATACGTCTAGACAGGCCGATTTATACGCATTGGTGCGGATAGGGCATATGATAGATTCTGCCGAGAGTGTAGCCTATAGCTACCAGAAGGCAGCCACACAATTTCATAGGCAAACTGCGTCCTTAGAGTTAGGTAGGCTGACGGAAGAACTATTCGATCCCGCTAACCTGACGTCAGTAGCGAAACAGGTCAGTGTGGGTAACGGCTTGATACGCCCCTACCAGTGGTACTATCGCAATGTGGTCGTATATCCGTTATGGAAGGACGACGCACAACTCCATTACGTGGCGACATTACCCTTAATTGACGGGGGCAAATACATCGAGTACGGGTTGCATTCATGGCCTGAGCCGTTAGTCGAGATCAGATACTTTATGCAGGTAGTGATAGCTAGGACCAGTATTGGCCTGGATACTAAGACTGGATGGTACTTCACCCCATCAGAATGTCTTGGGGAGGAACCTAGGGTGTGTCTTGGACAGCTGAGGGTCGATAAGACCCACGTTCCGTGCATTGTGAGCATCTTGACTAATACCACGGATAGTAACTGCAATATTCAACTTTCCGAGTCCAATGAAACGTCCAGTAAGTTGTTTGCCAATAGGAAAATAGGCGTCGTGTTGCACACGTTTGGGGAAACTATGGAAATACATTGTGATGGACGACTGACCGACCGATGTGAGGTAAGAAGTGGTGTGTATGCGTTGATGTCCGGTGAGTGTGGATATAGTGGTACGGGTTGGCGGTTCGAGCCGGTTATGTCTTACAGTAGGACATACACTTGAGTTAGCCTAGCCATTGATATGCCCAATAAAAGTGGGACCATTTGCACACATCTAAGTACGTGCCACTAGCACCATTATCTGCAATCGACCCAGCAATGGTCGATGGCATGGGGGTACGTTCGTTTGTTTCGTTTTCGACGGGCTCCTTCGTTGTGGTGATCATTGTTGTGTTTATACTCTATAAGTGTGGATTACTTTCGCGCATGTCGGTGTGGCTTAGATGCAAGCCACATGCGGCCCATAGTAGTGCGCCACGAATTATCCAACCTCAGAGGCCAAGGAGACCTGCAGAACTACCAGAGCCGCTGAGGATGTCAGCCGGGTCATCGCCTAACGCTGTCGCCAGGACCGAGATTGACCCGACGGCTGACGATTGGATAGACGTGGTGATAGACAATCCTAACGTCCGTGTATCATACGAGGATTTATCATTGTAGCACGAACTATATTATAGTGCCATGTTTTGTGTATAAATGTTCATCGTCCCTAACGATTATATGGATCACGAGGATTTCTCATATTTGTTGCACAGACTTTATTATAGTGCCATGTTTTGTGTATAAATATTCATCGTCCCTAACGATTATATGGATCGCGAGGATTTCTCATATTTGTTGCACAGACTTTATTATAGTGCCATGTATAGATCGTTTGTGTGTAATAGATGTCACTATGACCTGATTATGACTTGTAATGATCAATGGTAGGAGTGGGTTATTGTTGTATTATTGTATTGTTGGGGTTTTTTTACTGTGTGTTATCTTTATAGTAGGGTACTAGTATTGCTATGCATGTTAACGTGATTAGTTGGTATTAGATTATGTGTTGTATGCGGTGTCAGTTCTGGATAGCCCTGGTATGGTGTGGTTTGGTTGTTGATATTGCACAACGAGTTAATTGTCGCTCTCTTAAGGCCTTAAGAGAGGGTTAATTAACCTCGGCTGAGGGGCATGTGTAGATATCGGATTGTCTTGTGTGGAGTCATGACCCCGATAGACGTCTTATATTTGCGAGTAAGACCTCAGTGAAATTCAGATTTGAAAATACCAGGTGAGCTAGGGAACTGAATCAGCATCGTGTTGGTTAGGTACAGGAGTAGGACGCCGCACTGGTTGACTTCGACCAGTGCTGATGACACACAGTTTCGCGGAAATAGGATAGAAACTATATCGAAACTGTAACGAGTATGGCATCCAATAAGATAGGAATTGGAATAGATTGAAAGGGAACCGGCGGTTCTGGGTTGGTGAAATCTGTCAATAGTTGAAGATGAAAGTGGTTGCTGTGGGATCGGCACGCACTTTTATAATGTTCAGCAGTCGTTTCGGCCAGTAGTTTAGTAAATAATCGAGGGAAAAGAATCGATAGGAATCGAGAGGATTATAGGTGACAGAATGACATTAGTTATTGACGGTCGGCATTCCGAATCCCTTAAGCAAGTATAACAACACCAGCTGGCAATGAGATCATACAGCTCATGTGCTTATTAACGTTCGCTTCCAACAGGCGTATCCATGATAGGCAGGGGACAGGACAGAGGCATTGTAGCGTCATGTAGGAATTAATAACACAATCGAAATTTGTATATCAACTATATGTCAATCAAAGAAGGGCATGCGACAACAACACATACCCTAGTGTTGTTAGTTAGCTGACAGATCGCATCAAAGCAGAACCGGCCAACACCGCTTAGAGTATGTTTTACAGTATCTCCTTCGAAGAGATGCCCAGAGTTTGATTAGTCAGGATGACGTCATAATCAATGAGCATCGAGTCAAACTCTGTGGCAGCGAAACAAAAGGAATAGAGGGGGGAAACTATGGAGGGTGTATATGAGGCGCTTGTCTTTTAAATCAGGAATCTTTTGTCATCGGTGATTCCGGAACAGTCGTGTTTCGTTATTGTGTCTGAAACTCTTAGCGAATATATTGGAGTAACTAAGAGTTGTAGGGGATAAGAGAATAGCATATCAGCCGAGGTTGAGAGTAATCTTTATCAGTCAGAATAGGGTAGAAGTAAGTTATTCGCGTATTGTTCAATATATATATCATGACAGTAAACGTCGTCATTTATTCATACCGTTAGCTGTATAGTTAGTAGTAAATAAAATCATCACCTTGATAATCAAGGCAAAAGTTTGGCGTTGTTAAGTTACTCAAAGTACAGGGCAACCCTGTACCGTTCCTACGATCCTCTGAACAAGCAGATAGGCCCGGTTACAGATAGAAATATCTTTATCCATCTGGGTGAAGAGGCGAGCCGTAACCCCGACAGTTGCATCGTCAGAAAGACAGATTGTCGTAGGAATCCTAATCTCATGGTCTTCCTGAAGGTGGAACTGTCTTAGCAGTGATAAAAGAAGAATAGTGAAGAGAGGTGGAATCGAAAACCTTCAACTTGTACATCGCTAGTATATATATATATATATAAATGTAAATATGTTCCCCGCATACTTTGTATAAAGTCTGGGCGTAACTAAATTGAATTGAATTGAATTGAAATCTGTGCATAGAACAATACCAGAAATGGCTACTGTAAGCTGATGCTTTTATCTAGTCTTCGTTGGATAATGCTCTCACGGTCGCAGACTTGATCACAATCTTGTCACAGGCGGCGTCTCGAGGCTGGTTATCTACTTGATTTCAAAGAATATGTTTCCAACATGATAATTCTAATGTGTAGAAACACAAACACACCCCGCCCCAATAACTCTCTTTTCTATTTGTCAGGAGAGCATCCACTGAATGTTCTGAGCAATAGAATACATGGCACACACAGAGATCTGACTAGGCGTTAGAAAATGAATGATTTTTTTGACGATCCTCTTCAGGTTCTTTTAACATGCGGAGACAGAGGATGGTACATATACCACAATACAGACTCGCACCAATAACTGGGAGCTAAGTAAGCATAGTGACCGAAAAGATGCATGCTCTGTTGACCACCTAGATATCACGTCACCATGGTTCTAAGTTCCACCTCTGAATATATTATGAATATGTTCCTTCCAGGCTATATCTTTAATATCCTATTATATTAAAACTATTGCTTTGCGACGTGTGGTAGTATTGCCACGTGCTGCTGAAATATCTGTCACTAACGGTGTAGGTTTATAGTAGACACTGTGCCGACATCCCATGCGGATGACTAAAATCAGATGGTTCTCTTGTCACGCTCACGATTACCTGCGGACCATTATCAGTGTTGAAATGTGGGGCCCATGGGCAGAAGCGCGGGTTCTAGTCTAGATTGTTGAGCACCTCGGTGGTGAACAGTTCCTTTCGCAAACAATTTTCGCCTTCCGCGCCTGATGTATTACCATTTCAGTCAATGGATGAATCCAATCTGGGTTCCACCAACGCTTTTCCCGTATTGGGATCGATCAAACACTCAACTCACTGAACCTAAGTTGTTTAGAAACGCATACAGGTAAACTGTTGCATATTTTGAAACTAATCTGACTGTGCTGTTGCTGCCAAACTGACAGACCGGATTCCTTTATTGATTTACGACCAACAAGAACATGTCAGACGTAAGAAATATATCTAACTCATTCACTAGTTTTACAATTTTTTATTTAATTTTTTAACGCTTGAGTAGATAGCTAAACCTATAGGCCTGCATGCAGTAATACGTATTTAAATGCGGGAGGATACTATTAATAATGAAAAGAGTAATATGTAATACTGCTAACGATAATCGTCATAGGCTGACCTACCAATTGGTCAATACGCGAAATAAATTATTAATAAATTGATCTTTACTCCTACTATATTAAACAAATTAATCTATTTTGCTAAAATAACCATCTGTGTAAAGAGTTGTCTAACCTAAGGCAAATTTAAATTTATTATGTCACTGTCTTGACCAGGAACCTTTTCCAGGCAAATTAGTTTCAAGATGGAAAAGTCTGAACTATAATATTCTGCTGATAATAGAGAGGACTCTTTCTAGGTCTGGCCCGCGTGTATCTATCTAAGATTCGCTCCTGCTTTGCACGTATTGAGATAGATGTATATTCTTTGAATTAGAGTTTGAATCTTGAATTACCAGAATACCAATTCCAGGGAAACTGTACAAGTAACTTGCTGAATATTTTGAAACTAGTTTGACTGGATTCTGCTGTTGCACATAGCAGCAACAGCGCTCGGTCAAATTTGTTTCAAAATATTCAACAGAATGTTTAACAAACAGAAAATTCATCAAGGATATACATTTCGTGCACTTAGCAGAATATTCCATATGCTAGACCGGTTGTAAGTGCTTCAACATTGGGGAATTATTATAAAGAGCATCTGATTGGTTGTACTTCTAGTTCACATCTGTCCTGTATCAGCGTACTTGTACTGTGATGTTTGGTAGCATGGCGCATCATCATACAAGACTTCTGCCTCAGCTTTGACTTATTTAGATATATATCCGATTACAGAAATGACGTCATATTAGCGTGTTAACCCTTTAATGGCAAAACTTGATCAGGGAAATATATATATATATATATATATATATATATATATATATATATATATATATATATATATATATATATTTGTTAATTGAATGTCCATTTGCTGACCAAGAGAAGACTTTTTTTAATTAACCTTTGGAATGGTTGGCTCGCGTGCTGAGCTTCCAGTGCTCAATTTTCTAAAGATAGTCTTCTCTTGGCCTGCAAATGGAATACGTCAAAACTGCTGCAGGTGCCGGTATGGGTCGGCTTCGTTATGAAAGGGTTACAGAGTTCGCCTCCTGTTAAGATGTCATGGGTTTAAATAACATGGCTTTTTGCACGCCTTTGTAGCTTTTACTTAGTGTTCTCAATGAATGCGGGTTGCAGTTACGGCCTACATAAACGGCTAATGGTAAGTCTTGAGATTGTCTTTGGTCAGATATTGAGTTGGGGCTTCTGTTTCTTTTGTCAAAATATATAGAATCACACGGAAAATCTAATTTCCAACGCGTAACTATGGTGCCGATGCCCAAGCTATCGCACGCTTATCTTATAATACACTCGAGCTTATGTATAAATGTGCAATGTGTGTTCATCCGACTCCATGAGAGAATCAGTGCGGAACCAACAGTAACGTGTATTCAGATTTGCGCAATAGATAGATGTCACTGAAGCTAAATGATATATAACCAGTTCCCAGCACTCGCAAACACGCAGTGTCTTCCAATCGGGTTGTGTGTTCAGGAGTAAACCGTATTACATGGTATATCCAACACCGTGTCGCGCTGAGGTCTGGGACGTGATTGAGGATAATATTTGTGTAATCCATAGTTACCATACTTGATTGAATTGTGTCGCCTTTAACCGATTCTGCAGCGACAAGCACAATGCAAATAGTAACTGTTGTATTTAGTATTTGTACTGTGGCACTACTGGTCTCAGATGGCCAATGCTTGCCTCCAGGACTCCGCCCTTCTGCGAGAGTGCAGCACTGGATATTAGAGAATCCGACTTACCCAGAAGTGTCAGCTATTGAAACCTCATTTGTAAGTGTTTCCAATTGTTTTAAGCGAGTATGTGTCTCTTAAAGAGCATTTGAGATTACATGTATTATATTTAAGAATATTATTCTTTAAATAATCTTCTTTAACCATTCACATACAATTATAAACTGCCATTCTAGACCGCGACAATCTGATAATAAACAGTTATGTTAATGACGTGTTGCTATGCAATTGTAGCGCATTCAATGGTAACATCACCAGCAATTCATTTACTTATTGGTCTACCCCTCATGTACCTGTTATGTAGGCGTGTTCATGAATACATGATTCGCCTGATTATATGTTTACCCATGTGTATCTGTGGTGTGTCGGTATGTGTGTGCTCGGTCTATTACATGTTTACATATTCTGATGTTCATATCAGATTCCATACGTTAACAGGAACATTTAACGTCTATATGACAACATAAATTTGATAGTCATTTATGCGATAATATTGAAACGCAATATAAATCTGTTTCACAGATCTAAGTGCGCATATACACTAAGAAATAATAGAGAAAGCAAAATTTGAAAATGCGCACAATGGGAATTCTGATTTAATATTTTTCACTTCCGATAATCTCCCTGTATATACGTCACACGACTCAGAGCTACAACAGCCATATGACTGACTCAACATCAAATAGGATCTGAAGCCATGTCGCTCGCATTAGCTCTAGTATCGGCGATAATATCAATTTGGTTGTAGAATAATTGTTCACGATGAATGCGCTCATACCTCACATTTTTCTTAAACTATCTGATATAACCAAATTGCTTTTTGAACAGGTGCACGACACACACCGCAGCTTTTGACAACTTTCATTTAAACTATGGTGCTATGGAGATACACTTTGTCATATAATCCATCAATTTAATACAATAATTAGCCTGATTGATTCCCATACATGTAGTCAATGTTCGGTTGGAGATCGATCGCTGCATTTGTTCTCAACCTTGCATGAAGTATGTTTAAACGGCATTCTCCATAGGAGTAACAGTATAGGACATAGGACTACCTAGATTTGTTATGCGTCCCACGGCGTGCACGGGTCCTCTTATGCGAGTGCAGAAGATTGTCGGAACTTCCTGTTACAATACATGTCTATTATTTTCCTCAGTTTTATACATATGGTGACTAGACATGTATTATAGACCAGTAAGGATGGACAGATGGACGGAATGGATACTTAGTGGGTTGTTTGCTATAAAACCTAGGGTATTAATTGGGTTAGGTTCCTTTCATCTGTTCTTTTGTCTCATCCGCCCTCCCACTCTGCTATCATTGGTCATCGATTCACTATTAGAAGTAATGGCGGATAAATGTCATTATTTCTAATTTACATATCAAAAGACTAGAGGCGAGTTGTAAGCTCACAATGGCTGTATCTGACTGGAACCTTTCCGTAGAGTAAATTTAGGCTCCGCCCACTTACGCAGTGGCCAATATGTGCTCTACGCAAACGTACCGGTCGAATGAAAAAAACCGCAATCAGTATGAAAGGGGTAGAAACACGATGTCGCCTAAATTTTACAATCTTGATAATAAAATCCAACTTTCAGTCCTCTTTTCGGTCATAGTGAATGGTGGATAATAGTAAAGTTCAGCTCTGTAAGTCCTGCGTTTTCATATTTTTCATCATATTCCCCACGTTTCGGCTCCGGCTTGTTTCGTGCTCTAATTTTTTTTCCGGGAAAAAACAGTCGAATACAAAATACTCTCCATAGAGCCAATGTGCTCTAAGTCTTCGCCCAGTTAAATACGGCCAATGTCACAATCGAACACGGTCAATAATTGTTATAAATGACTACTGAATAGGTAATAGCTGGTTTTGGAATCTAAAATATCAGCAACCATCCATATAGTAAAACGTTCCTCCTTACACGCAGACTGACAGGATAAGCTCGCGTTAAACAACAACGAGGGAATTGGATCCGAAGGTAGCGAACATTCGATGAGTTCGCTACCGAAGGGAAGAGCCAGTTAACCAGACTTGATAGTATATGTTCTCATACAGTTTCTCACGCTGCCTGGGTAACCGTCGTAAAGTATACTAGAGACAATATCCGTCCAAGACTATGTCATGTTCCACGGGTTTATTTGTGCAACAAGAGGCGCAAGGGGCATGTATCGCTCAGGTGGAACATAGGCATTTTAAATAGAAAGGCCATTGGCTAAAAGTAGAATCAAATGTCATAAAATCCCCTAAGGAGTTGACCAGAATTGTACCACGAAGACAGCGGCCATGTTTCTTTATGTATCAACTTCGCTTAAAGCGACCTTAATGGCACTTGTTCCCTAATCATATCTCCCAAATGTCGGCTCTATCCATTCAGCTGTTCTGGTGAAGCCGTTTTTAATGAAATCTAGGTCATCCACGATGGCCGCCCAATCAAGTTTTTTTGGACAAACTTCGTTCAGTTGGTGTCTTAGGTGATGTTGTATGGGTTTTGAATCGATCCCCAAGCAGTTTCGGAGAAGAAAATTGGATAGAAATCTAAGATGGTCGCCGGCCAATTTAACCGATCTGCTTCATTTGAACAAACTTGATCTATTCCCTAATGGTGCTTCCTGCCAAATATTGAAACTTGAAATCGACCCAATAGTTGTCGAGAAGACATTTTGAATTTCGCATTGCTTTATGTGGCAGTTTTTGGCGGGAAAATGACCAAAGATGGCCGCCAAACCGTTTATACGTTTATATTTGAAATTGGCATACCCAGAACCTTGTATAAAATCAATTTCTGCTTCAAAATCCATCATATAAAAAAGTACGAAATGCCCGCCAACCATGCTACATATTGGCTGGTCGACGGCGACCATGTTTTTCACGCATTAGCTTCCCTTGAACAAACTTTAAAGGCCCCTAATACCTAATCATATCTCCCAAATTTGGGCCTCATCCCATCAGTGGTTTTAGAGAAGAAGGCACAAAATCGCAAAAACTAGGACATCCAAGATGGCCGCTGGGTCAATCGGTCAATCAAGTTCTCTTCAACAAACTTGGCTTAGCTCTTGCCCTATATAAGGATTCATGAGATTTGAATCGATTCGCCAAGATATTTCGGCGAATAACATGTTTAAAAACGCTTCTAAATTCTGACAAAATCCAAGATGGCCGCCGGATTCCTGTGCTCTAAGAGTACTTCTAGCCTAATATAACTGAAATCGGCCCAGTGATTATCCAGAAGACTCCAAAATTTCCTATTGCTTTAGTTTGGAAGTATTTAGCATGAACATGATCCAAGATGGTAGCCAAACCACACATCCGATATTTTCGAATGTGGCAGATTTGAAACCAGCATACCAAAAAATCATAAAACCAATTTCGGCTTCAAAATCCATCAAAATAAAAAAACACCAAAACGGCCACCAAACACGCTACATCTTGATTGGTCAACGACGGTCATGTTTTTTATGTATCAACTTCTCTTGAGCACATGGTAATGAATGGCCCTTGCTCCCTAATCATATTTCTTAAATATTCTCCTGATCCTTTCACCGGTTCTGGAGAAGAAGTGGTGTTCGTGAAAAATATGGCATCCAAGGTGGTCAGCACACTATTTGACCAATCACGTTCTCGTGACCAAACTTGTCATAGTTCTCGCGCTAGATAATGTTTCAGAAGTTCTGAATCGCTTCGCTAAGTGATTTTGGAGAAGAATTTTAAAGAAGTTTATAGAAATCGGCTGAAATCCAAGATGACTACCGGCCAAATTAGCCGATCGGCTTCATTTGAGCTAGCTTGCATCTCCATGTCGTAAGGATGTTTCCTATCAAATATAATTGAAATCGGCTAGGTCGTTCTTGAAAATATATTCGTCTGATTGGGTCAGAGATCTTACGATACGTATCATAGATTTAAAAGTAAAAAAGAATCAAGCGCGAGGATGCATTGCCTGAAGGATGTGGGCCATTAATAACTCACGCCACACCACCCGGATCCATAAAACTAAATAGCAAAAACAGCCATTAGCGTAATGGGTGCCATGCGCTATTTACTGATCGTATCACGGCTGACGTTTTAAATTGAATTAACTATGAACTGCATTTAATTTTAAAATCACAATAAAGTTCTTTTCAAAACATTCAACTGTTTATATGTACTGTTATGAATTTATGGTTGAAATTGGTTAAGTTGGTTGTAATGTGCGTACAACCTGGGTGAAGCTTATCGGGAAATAGGCCGAGCGTAGCCTAACTAGAAGGAAGTCCCCGCGCTTATTACATGAGATATTACAACGTCAATCGATGCGGCTTTTTTAATTGAGAGTACATGTGTGGTTGCATGCGTGTGCATGCGTGTGCATGTGCATGGTTATCTGTGCGGGTACACGCCCATTCGCAGCCTCACATCAATTTGTACCTTAGAATTAAATGTAAAAATCAGCAAAGTATAATTCCTGATGCGTGTGTATATATTGTGCGTGCGTGCGTGCGTGCGTGCGTGCGTGCGTGCGTGCGTGCGTGCGTGCGTGCGTGCGTGCGTGCGTGCGTGCGTGCGTGCGTGCGTGCGTGCGTGCGTGCGTGCGTGCCTGCGTAAGTAAGTAAGTAAGTAAGTAAGTAAGTAAGTAAGTAAGTAAGTAAGTAAGTAAGTAAGTAAGTAAGTAAGTAAGTAAGTAAGTAAGTGACCGACCGACCGACCGACCGAGTGGGCGCGCGAGCGAGCGAGCTAGCGAGTGAGTGCAGGTGGCCGGGCAGCTGGACGGAAGGGCAGGTGGACGGGCGTAATTGCAGACGGGTGCGCGAGTATCCACCGACATTTTGTATCCGAATCGACGGTATAGCGGTTGTCGGATTGTTGTCCGCGGCGGCGTGATGTTCTCTGCGGTGGCAGGCATCGGCAAGGCTGCTGCTGATGCTGCCGTTACAGTTGCTGTCAGTGTTGTTGCGCATGGGAGGACATGTGACTCTCTGGTCTCGCGAGGGCGAGCGAGCTACCCATCTCTTTCGTTCTACGGGTCCGCACATGTTCGCTCCGTACATTATTTTGCTGACCAGAAGCGGCAGCTACACCCATGGATACACGTGGGTAAGGTCGTATATGAACGGGGTCGAGCGCTTTTCCTGGTTAAATTCGATAGTCGAATCTGAATCATCTCCTCGATGAGAAGAAAGAGACAAGAAGATGTTCTGTCGGTCTAGACCCCTTGTCCGAAATTTCGATAGGTAGTCCAAAAACGTGAGTCGAAAATGTACCTAGATCTTAGGTGTTGTATAATCCAGCCAAAACGGGGAGGTAAAGATTTTTAGGCGTTGGTGCTGTCAACGTCTAGTGTCGGTCCTTCTGAGGTGCTGTTAATAATAATAATAATAATAATAATAATAATAATAATAATAATAATAATAATAATAATAATCTTTATTTAAGGAGGGTAAATATTCAGTAGCCTGATTTTGGAGAGGCCCTGACATGATCATATATACACATATATACATTATGTTACATTTATGTACAGTCAGTCGCACACTAGCTAGCTTTCCCTCGGTATCACATATGTGCTCACTTACTGACTTGCTCGCTCGCGCGCTCGCTCGTACGCACGTTTGCTCATACGCTGGCACGCATGCGTGTTCGTTCATACACTCGCTCGCTCGCTCGCCCGCTCAGTCACTCAATTACTGACTCGCTCACTCGCACGCTCGCCCACACGCACGGTTTCTCACACGCGGGCACGCTCATTCACATGCTCATTTGCTCATACGCACGCTCTGTCGCCCACTTGCCCACAAATACGCGCATTCGCTCGTAAGCTCAGTCATTCCCCCCACTCACTCACTTACTGACTCGCTCGCTCGCTCACACACCCATTTTCTTACACGCGGGCACGTTCATGTGCATGCTCATTCGCTCATACGCTAGCTCGCTCGCTCATACTCGCACTCATTCATTCACTTACTCAGACCCTTACTCACTCACACGTAAGCTCCTTCGCTCACACACCTGGTCGCTCACTCACCCGCGCACTCGCTCGCTCAACATATATGTATACAAATCAGTTATTTTAAATATGTATTTATACATAACTCTTTCAACACCGACATGTTGGCATCATAATTTCAAGGCAATCTTACAGGTAAGTTGCTGGATATTTTAAAATAATAATTTGACCGAAAGATGTGGGTGAATGGAGACATGACAGCATTGGATGCTATTTACCACAAGACTTGTTTGACAAAACTATACACACGACATAGATCTCTTTCGAGAAGTGAATCTGATATTGCTGACGATATGAAACCTGACTCTGTTGCTCTTGTTGATCGTGAAACAGCATTGCCACTCTACCTAGGCCTACTAATCCATGCCAAAACGCGAAAGCGGGAGCTTGTGGATGAACTCTTCAGACATGGACTTTCAGTATCCTACGATCGCGCCATGCAGCTCTCGACTGATGTAGGAAATAAGGCTATAGACATGTTTAAAAAGGATGGGGCTGTTTGTCCGACTAACTTGCATGGTAATCTGTTCACAACTGGGAACCTTGATAATACAGACCGTAATCCTACATCCACACCAGCACGAACTGCATTCCATGGGACAGCAATCCCATTAACACAACATTGTTCAGACACAAATATTGGGGTCATTCGAACTCTTGAACAATTGACACCAAACGTTCTACAAAAATCCACCACCATCCATCCATTACCCGAGACATACACAGTTGTGAATCCAGCTGCTTTCCCGAGTGATACTCCTCTGCCTTCTCGAGCTGTTGATCCTTTAATTCCCAGTGATACCATATTAATCTTAGATAAGACTCAAATTACGTGGCTGGATAAGATAAACGAACCCTCGATCGAGGGCGATATATATGGGACAGATGACATATCGTGGGCAGCTCACTTTGCTAGTTAGCAAGATGTTCCATCTCCGCCAGCAATTAATGGACTTTTGCCGCTCTTTCGTGACAACCCTCATAGATTGGCAATGGTGAAACATGGTATGGATTTAACTCAGCAAGCTACACAGCATATCAATCATGGACAGGTGCCAGTCATCACTCTTGATCAGCCTTTGTATGCTATTGCAAAGAAGATGCAATGGTCTTGGCCCCTTCTATATGGTGAGGATAAGTATGTGGTGATGATGGGTGGACTTCACATTGAGATTGCGCTACTCAATGTGTTGGGAGACTGGCTAAGCAACAGTGGATGTGTGGCTGTGATGACAACAGCTAATGTAACTACAGAATGCCGAGCCGATGCCATTCAAACTGGCTCGCATACATCACGAGGGCAATGGGCACACCAGGTGACATCCGCTGCTCTCTATGTATTGCAGAAACGTGCATATGCTGGCTCAGAGGACACACTGCCATTCGAAGACTTGTGTCAGCAGAAGGAAACAGACCACCCACAGTTTAAGTACTGGAATGCAGTCTTGAAATTAGAGCTGCTGTTTCTTCAATTCATAAGAGCTCAGCGAGAGGCCAATTTCCCGTTTTATGTAGAGACATTGGGCAAGATTATCCCGTGGATGGTTATCCTGGATCATGTACACTATGCACGATGGCTCAACATCCATTTGGCTGATCTGTTGCAACTTGAGAACCGATGCCCACTTGTACATAGGAAATTTGTTGAAGGAAACCTCGTTACTCAGAAAACGGCTCACAAGTTCTCAGCCTTGGCACATGATCAAATCCACGAGCAGCAAAATGCTATTCTGAATGGCGATGGTGGAATTATCGGAATCACAGAAAATGAAACTTTGAAACGATGGATGGTGTCAGGCCCAGAAATAGGAAGGATGACCAGCGAGTACGAAGTGAAACATACACACAGAAATATCAATGATAGCTGTCACCGTGAGCAGATTCCGAGTAAGCAGAAATTGTTTGCTTTAAACACAATTTGTCTTATTGATGCAATCGAGGAAATGGGAAACCCATTTTTAGATGACAGTTTTGACTTAGTGACTCTAGATACCAAAGTCATTATGTCCGAGTCTGTAGTGAATGCGATCAGAACAGCAGAAGAAATAGGCATCAGACAGTACCACGCATTCGTCGCAGATCGACTATCTGTATCATCAAAATCAGTATATGGCCCAATCCAAAAGAACAATATTGCTTTGTTCAAATCAAAACAGAGGAAGAGTACCAGAAGCAACAAGAAGCTTGCTGCAATGAAGAGAGATGTACATTTATCCTATACACTGTACATTTCCTGCCAAACCAGAGACGGAGACCTTGATTCACTCTTTGAGCATGAGAATCATCCATGGCCCCCATCACTTGCTGAGAGCAACGCAATGCGCCAATGCAGCAAATCAGATCTGAAGGGATGTCTCGACGCATTAGTAGCTCGTGCAGCTGATTGTCCAGAGGTTGACGTGAAGATCATTGACGGAGCAGCTATGATGCATAATCTAGAGACCCAGAAATCAAACGTGGTTGTGAACACATTTGGAGATTTTGCAGAGCACATCTTCCTCCCACACATTGCTAGATAACTACAGAATTATGGGGACATAGTGAAGCTCTTCGTGTTGCATCGAGTACAAGACTCCCTCAAAATTGGAAAACTTTCCTACAAGTTAATGCAAACAAAACAGGCCTCTTCACCTTTCTCGCACATACATATGAGTCATTCGAGCTACCAGAAGGAAAGATACTCGTCACAACATGTGAGGAAAACGTGCTGATGAGGCCAGAGCATGCCGTCTCACAACTCGCGCCATGTATGCAAGATGAATCAGGTGGTAGAATGTTGCTCCACGCCTTCCATGCATATCACCAAGGTTATCGAACAATAATGATTCATGCTACAGATACAGACGTCGTAGCAACCCTTCTTCATGGGTGTTATCTCTGAGTCGCATTTGGCCATGGGAAGACCTTCCGCTATGCAACAGTTTTGGGTGCAGAAGTGTCACAAGGACTGCTATTTACACTGTGTCTGCATTTTGTGGGATTGGCAAGAAGACAGCATGGGAAGTTTGGAGGACTTCAGATCTATTTAAGTTTACTATTTAGGAGACTGTCTGGTGCCCCGGCGTCTCTGTGTGACAATGTCATGGAAACGTTGGAGAGGTTTGTCGTACTACTGTACAAACGCATATCACCATTGTCAAAGGTTTATGAGGCACGAAAATGGCTTTCACTTTTGGCAACAGGCAGCTAGAAAACATTCCTCCGACCAGTGCAGCTCTGCTGCAACACACCAAACGTGCTGCGTTCCAGGCAGGTCATCTTTGGGGCCAATCACTCCACGCAAATGGAAAAACGCCATCGCCAGCTGGCTGGGGTTGGGTCAGAGATGGAGACAATTGGTCACCGCGATGGAGTTTGCATGCAGACGCATCTAAGGCATGCCGGAAACTCCTGCAATGTGGTTGCAAAAGTAATTGCACTGGCAGATGCAAATGTTATAAATCCAACTTACTTTGTACACAGGTGTGCTCATGCGGTGCACAGTGCGCGTGACGTCTGTGAATCATGATTCAACAATCAACAGCATCATGTATAGCCTTGCATACTCTAATAGGATAATTGAACGTATCTATAACGACCATTACTTTGTTCGATATTAAGAAATCAAGTAATTTAAACTATTTCTAGATCCTATATTGCTTTTGTTCTCAAGGGATGGATCTTTTAGATAACACATCTTAAAGAGCCACCGTCTTTTGACATCAAACACAGGTGGTCGCTATGGAAGGATTGATATTTACATATTTAGATTATTGTAGTGAGTAGAATTATAACGATTGACCCAGGAAACCCTAATTAGACATTAATCCCATCTCTCTACTCCGTCTAGAGCTTGAGTAATGCGAATTTTCCGTTGGGAAGGCGGCCATTTTGAATCCGCCATTTTGAATGGGTTCCCTTGGTAGAATCACGTGGTACCCCATTTAATTATGAGCAGGATACCTTAACCCACCTATATGCCAAATTACATGCTTTCTGCCAGAATGGAACATCTTTTTCACATATCTGCCCTACTAATACTAAATAATGGCGTTATTACGGATTAACTCTACCCCGCGAACACGGCCTTAGGTGCATTTGAGGACAATCAAGGTATTTTAGATCGACCCTAACACGCTTAAAACTAGAAAGCTCGGTGTATAACTAGAAATGGACCCTATACTATTTAATTACCCGGTGCGTATATCATATATTAGATACATATCAACACACCCTAATTAATATGGGGTTATATATATATATATAAATATATATATATATATATATATATATATATATATATATATATATATATATATATATATATATATATATTGTTGTTTTTGTTCGTCTATACCAAGCCTGTGTTCACACCATAGTGTTAATCCGGAACAATTCGATACTAAAGTATGGCGTTATTACGGATTACGTCTCCAGTGTGAACAAGGGCTAAGATGTGAACAAGGACTAAGAATCATCTTCATCCTTGTCACTACATTCGTGGCGTAGGCACGTACGCACGGCAAGGCACATAAACATTTATTTTCTATGTAAAAAGTATTCCTACTTTAACCGTTCGACTGATGTATTTTTGTCTATGATATAGACCTATAATAGGGATTATATCGCTGAATATGCTAAATATAGTCGGAAAATTTTTGACCGAAAGTTGTTGCCTATTAGACAGTCGGTAACTTTCAGTCAAATTTTCCAAAAATATTCAGCAAGTCATGGGGATTTTGCTCATTGAAACTATTGTCTGGTGGCATGCAACAGAGAGTTGGATAACATAGACATAAAATCACACATACAAGTTCATAAGCGTTGTCCAAAAGCAGCTATATTTTCGGTGCACTGGTGGGATTCTGTCCTTTGTTGTTGACCGTCTCCGTGTTTTCCGTCCCTTGGCTGGCAGGCCGCTCTCACGGATAATACGGTATGGGAACAAAAGAAAGAGAAATTATTATTACTATTATTATTATTATTATTATTATTATTCTTTGAAACTGTAACTATTTTTGCCGTAATCGGTTCTTATTTTTAGTGCTTTCAATTGACCGTTTGCTGTTGCGCGTAAGTTAAGCGTGTGGGTGTCTTCCACCAAGGTTAATAGATCTTTGATGTATTTAGGTGTACGATCGTTTAACGCTTTATATGTCATAATTTTGGTTTTAATTGCCATTCGTAGAGTTAATGTTGTCCACTTTAAGGTTTCATACATTTGTTTGGATGGAGTTCTAACGGGTACTGCTAATATTATTCTAGCTGCGCGTTTTTGTACTTTTTCAAGTTTATTCAATAATGTAGATGCACCTGCATAAGACAGAAAACAATAGTAATCTATGTGAGATAGTATATATGCCTTATAGAAGGTTCTTTGATCAACCGTCACGTATTTCTTATTTTTCTTACGCATATATATTAGTGAAGATATTTTGTTGCAGATTATGCTAACGTGCGGCTGCCAGGTAAGGTTATTGTTAATCTGTAAACCTAATAATTTAGTTTCAATCCCCAGTTCGTCATTATACACTGGTATCCTAATATCAACGCGATCGGTTTGTCTTTGTCTGTGTGTACTACTTATCATTATTAGCTTAGTTTTCGCTCTGTTTAAAATGATCGTATTGTTCAGACACCAGTTTTGTACCAAAGCCATATCCGTTGTTAGCTGCTCTTCTATTTCTGGAAAAGTATGAGAATTGTGGTGCATGGCCGTGTCATCACAGTACATGTGAACATTGCTGCCTATACCCATGTGGAAATCGTTAACATGCAAGATAATAAAATTAGTCCCAGCACAGGGCCCTGAGGGACAACTACGCCTGTCGGTAAATGTCCCGAAAATTAGTCTGAAATCGACACATACATACTGATGTGTGTTTTCTAAATAAAATGTAAACCATTTTACCGATAGATTGTCAAATTTACAGATGCGTAATTTCTGTAACAATATACTATGATTAACTAAGTCGAAGGCTCCGACAAGATGGTCACTGTCAACTGCGAATCTCACTTGTGCTATTAATTTTAGTAGCGCAGTTTCGTAGGAATGCTTTCGCCTGAATCTTGATTGTCATTCATTCAGTATCTGGTACTTACTAAGAAAATTACTAAGAGATGATTATGGATTAACCCTAACCCTCTGTTCAACATTCGGGGGGAGAATTGTTAAAATGGACATGGGCCTGTATTTAATAATATCTGATTTGCTATCTGACTTGAATAATGATTTAACACGTCGCTGGAAATACACCGGTTTCTATGCTTTTATTTATCAGATTTGTGATTGATGGAGCTATAATAGTTGCTGACAGCTTTAGAAAATGTGCATTAAGACCATCATGTCCGCTGACTGTAGGCTTGTGCGTGCCTATAATAGCCAATCCGTTGGAAGATTATTGCCCGTGTACATGTTTTATACTTTAGTGTCCTAGCGCTATCCTAACTATTTATGGTACTGTTAGTAGTACTACGAAAAGCGAACTTCTATTATTAGGAATTGCTACCTAAACCAGGTTTTGGAAGAATTCACCCAGTGTTGTCACATAATTTCCAATCTTCAATGGAGTATAAATAAAGTGTCTAACAAATGTATTGCTTACGTAATAGACACCAAGAACTTATTCCTAGTCCAAAAGCATACTTTAGGAACAGAATTAGGTCAAATTGTAGGTCACTCTGTATCCCACACGATTGTATGCTTATAAACACTTTAAAGTTTAAGCTCTTGAGTACAAGCACATTTACAATTTCAAGTACAAAATATATATTATATTATATCATGAGGTGTACACGCTAAAAAATCATCATAAATTCAGAACGTTATCAATTCTGAATTAGGTCTTTAACCTGTTCACCTGTAGCCCGGATCAACCGGGCAGGTACGGACCATCCCAACCAGTCTGGGTACGGAGCAACCGGGCCGGGTACGTTCCATGCACGCCCCGCTGGGTAGGACGATACACGTGTATAAAGCCATATTCAAGAGGTTCGCAAAACGACTAAGTCCGCAAGATCGCCTAGCGCGTTTGCCCGGACCTCAAAGATTGCTAGCAAATGTGCGTTATCGTTGAAGAGAAATAGCATCATATTTTATACAGAGTTGGTACACGTAATTACTTTAAATTACAGCGTTCTCGCGGTTCGTGGGAAAGATCATGGCCAGAATTAAGCGAGGAGTCCAAAACTCTTTACTATTTTAATATATATATATATATATATATATATATATATATATATATATATATATATATATATATATATATATATATATATATATATATATATATATATATATATATATATATATATAATTATATATATATATATATATATATAAATATATTTATAGCTAATTGAGCCAGCAAATTCCCTTCAAACTACTGAACCGCATAGGCTTAGCGCCCTCAGTGCATAGGTACGATAGCGCGTCACGTGACCCCTCTTCCCTGCCTCTGAAGCTCACTAGCTGATTGACTGCGGCGCTCCAGCTGTGACGTCACAGACAGTTTAAAAGGGCTGGAAAATTAGATTCAGCAGCAGTCAGGTGGTGGTGAGGTGCCTGGTCTGAGAGGACGAGTCGTATAGTACTGCAAACTTACACTAGTTAAGTCAGGTAGCCCAAGCTACTACTACCGCAAAGGGACCTTTCGTGCAGATGCGCCTTTTGACCCCGATGTAGCCCGTCGTCCAGTATGTGGGCCGAGTGATGTGCTCGATGGCAACCCGCCAGACGTGCTGTACCATGCCAACAGGTGGTGTATTCTATCCGCACATGATGTGTTAGTCGTTAGACATTTTGACCGCAGTTAGGGGACATTGCCTGATGCATCGTGTGAGCTAATCAATACATCTCGTCTTGTGTTACGACAGAATGCATCCGCATTATTAACTTCATCTATAGCCCTTCAAGAACTACAGGGCAGCTCTCAATTTCCGCACCAGTACGGAATTTTCAACAAACTGTTTAAATTATTAACTACTTATGTAGACATGACTAGCTACTAGCATCCGCTGCCGCAAACGTTCTTCTTCACTTTTCCCGAGAATGAGCTGCATCCGCAGTTCGCATGCAGTTTTTCCTAGCAGCGAACTTCCGCATCGTGCCATCTCGCGCACCGAATGTGTTGCGCCTCAACTATTGTGACTCTAGAACTTTTTCCACACCGATGACTAATAGGTACTCTGTTGTTGTCGTCATATTATTATTGTATTACTTTTGTGTAACAGGTACTCATGCCTAATACGTACCGCCCGGTCGCTGAGGTCGCTCTTCATGTTCTCATTACGCGAACATGACATGCGGTCGCGAACATGACATGCGGTCGACTAAACCTGGACTATTTTAGCTCGATATGATAGGTTTATAGTAGTAGGGACGATTACTCAGTATGGGTCATTTTGTGTTCTAGTCTCTTTTCCGGGAGTAGCGGATATGTAACACCACACACCGGCTAGATTATATAAATTGGCCACAAAATTTCAGGCCTCCATTATATGAGTTATTGTCGCTGTCTACACTCCCCATGCATCTGGGCGTATTAATTGTTTGGACTACCCTCCGTCACATTATTTCACGCTGACATTGGAACGACTAGGGTTCCAGTGCGACTAGAAATAAAATGACGATGACCGCAGACAGACAGACAGACACAGACAGACAGACAGACAGACGGACAGCATGACAGACAGACAGACAGACAGACAGACAGACAGACAGACAGACAGACAGACAGACAGACAGACAGACAGACAGACAGACAGACAGACAGACAGACAGACAGACAGACAGACAGACAGACAGACAGACAGACAGACAGACGGACGGACAGCGGGCATTTTATATGTTGCCTAAAGTCCATACACCAATCAGCGCCTGGTTAGATCCATTGACACCACCTGGACGACCTATCATTTCAGACTGTGGCAGTGAGTCTTATGGCATTTCAGAATATATTGATTACTATTTAAAGCCCGTTGCTAATAGACACAAGAGCTTTCTCAAGAACACAGAACACTTGCTTTCAAAATTATCCAAATGATCTGTTCCGAAAGATACATATTCAGTCACATTAGACATAGATGGTATGTATACCAATATAGATATTGATGCTGGTGTCAATGCTGTTAAGAATGTTTTTGTCAAGTTTCCTGATCCAGATCGACCAGATACGGAAATTCTAAAATTATTGCAGCTAAGTCTTAAAGGAAACGATTTCCAATTTAATGGTGAATATTACCTTCAGACCTATGTATGCGCAATAGGTAAACGATTCAGCCCAAGTTTTGCCACGATTTTTGTTGCAGAGTGGGAGGAGGAGGCACTGAACAAATCAACCAAAAAGCCTCTTTTTTACCTCAGATATCTAGATGACATCTTCATAATCTGCCAACATTCAGAAGAAGATTTTTGGGATTTCTTTCGCATTTTAAATAACCAAGATTCAAACATCAAGCTAAAAGCTACTTTTTTAAAACATATTTTATTGCCATTCAGAATAATGGGATTGAGTCACAAGCCGCAATTGTAGATTTAGATACGGCTCTTTCCCTAAAATATATTACATGTAGCTAAAGAACATTTATGCAATAGGTTGGAATGCAAGATTTACATATATACTGACTATACATTTTAAAGGAAACCTATAGGCCTACAGGTTTGCTATTGGATATTTTGAAACTGGTTCGTCTGGGTGCCGTTGCAGCCTATGGACCGGCGCCCAGTCGGTGGTTTCAAAATATTCAACATTATGTTTCTTATTTAGGAAAGACATACAATTCGTACATTGTTGACCATTTAGCACTTAACTTTTCCAAGAAAGCTTCTAGTTTCAAAGAAAAATGTCAATCTGCAGACCAATAGAAGACCCTCTCTCTCTAAAAAACGACCCTCTCCCGGTCTGCAAATTGTCACATCTCAAGGGCACTCTAGAAGCATTTTGGCTGATCTGTGTGTTAAAGGGTTAAAGGCTTGGATTTTTCAACGATTGCACTGTCTGTTACAAAAAGATTAGTTCAGTATAGTAACATTGCCATGTGCCTTTCCAGTTTGTCCATCCATCAAATTACGCCATACACAACTGGGTGGAGTGTAGGATGGCGTCATTATTTAATAAAGCGTGAATGATTCGATTTACACCGTCTTAGAACGCCTAATAAATCAACATGTACGAATTGTATGTCTTTCCTAAATAAGAAACATAATGTTGAATATTTTGACACCACCGACTGGGCGCCGATCCATAGGCTGCAACGGCACCCAGACGAACCAGTTTCAAAATATCCAATAGCAAACCTGTAGGCATATAGGTTTCTTTTACAATGTATAGTCAGTTAGTTCAAGAACCAAACGATCCTAATATGAACTAATTATTGGTGGAGTTTAGCTAGCAATGTGCTGAACAAATTAATTCCTATAAACCAGAACAATACAAAAAGTGGTACACCAAGAAACCTAGGAGAAACTTAAGTGCCCAGCAGACTGTACGGATATATTCCAAGGAGCTGGTTACACAAATATTGTTGGAAATATATGATCATTCAATGGTATGACCAACGGTGAACCAGAGTCGCATCGACAAAGGTGATTGACAGGAGCATTATAGTATATAATAATAATAATAATAATAATAATAATAATAATAATAATAATAATAATAAAACCGGCATTACTCCATACACAAAGTTCAATAAATTACGACGTTCATTTGCCCATCTTGGGCAGTCAAAGAAGAAATGATAAACAGTTTCAGGAACATGACAAGACACACAATTTGGGTTATCCAATATGTGAAAATGATGCAAATCACTGCTTAATTCATTACATTTATTACGCAACTTACAATGGATAACATTTTCTTTTCTCCTGCCTATTCAATATAAAAAGGAACCTTTTCAGGAATGTCAAGTTCACTCAAAAACAGGTTTTTCTTGAAAATTGAAATAGCCGGAGCTCTTCTAATACTTAAATCTAATGCATTCCATTGCTGAAGTGCACTCGGTAGAAACGATTTCTTAAAGACTTCGAGACGACACCTTGGAATTGTGAAGTTTTCCGATTGTCTGAGCCCATACCGGGAATTGTCTCCAACTTTGTCGGGCAGAATATCAGTCATGAAGTCAGGACACTCGCCATTTGCAATTTTATAACGTATACGTTTTTGTGCTTGCGACGAATGCACAGTGACAGCAGACCAGCCTCTTTGTACAGATTTGTAAGTGGAGTGTACCTTGGTAAGGCAGTTATAATTCGCATAGCCTCATTTTGAATCATTTCTAATTTGTCCGCATCCCCATCCGAACACCCATCCCAAACCTCGCTGCTATATTCAAGTACGGGCCGTACATACGCAGTATAGATCTTGTATAAGGTATTCTTACTCAAGGTGTACTTCATTCGTCGCATAGTAGCTATACTTTTGGTAGCCCGTTTTACTATTGTATCAATGTGAATGGACCATTTTAGATCCACAGAAATTGTTATGCCTAAATACTTACAGGATTGTATATTTTCTAATGAGTTATTGTTTAAAAATAGATCTGGCGGTTGAAATGTATTGGAGTTTGATATAGGTAGGCTCACTGTTTTTGTTGCATTGACAAGAACTAACCATTGTTTTGCCCTATCATAGCCTGTTTTTAAATCATTATTTAAGTTTATTTCAATTTCGTCGCTTGACAAACATATGCCGCATAACGCAGTGTCGTCAGCGTATGATCTAAGAAAACCTACAACATTTTCCGAAATATCATTTATATATAGCAGAAACAAGAGAGGACCGAGAATCGACCCCTGTGGACCTCCAGTTTCAATGTATTTAAATGATGATCTATCCTGATTTACGACAATACATTGTCTTCGCATCGTGAGATAGTTTGTAAACCAAGAAAGTAGTTTTCCTACTATACCATACGCTTGCAGTTTGAAAATTAAGCCTTTGTGCCATACTTTAGCATTTTATGACTAATTGAGTCATCCCCAGATGCTTTATTTAGTGTAAGTCTTTTTATTATATCCGTTATCTCTTCTTTCTGTATGAATATATCAGCATTACATCATGCGTCTTCGGATTGAGTGTTGGGAGAGAAACACCGCTATCATCTACATTTGAGATAGAAGTCAAATAATCATTTAAAACAGTTGCCTTGTCAAAATCTGAGTTTGCAAATTTCACGTCACCATTATCATAATAAATTAAGGGTGGAACGCATTTATTAAGTGTTTGACAGGTTTCCAATAAGGGCGAGGATTGCGAACGGACAGGTCTTCTAGCAAAATATCTTCGTATTCTAGAAAGTCACATTTAGCTTTCCTTTTCATATTGTTAACCTTGTTTCTTTGCTTTGTAAAGTTTTCCCAGTCATGGTCCCTTTGAGTTTTGCGCGCTTTTCCCCTAAGTTTATCTCGTCTGAGTTCACTATTGAGCCATGGTTTATCATTTGGACTAATTGTTACTTCTCTGTTTGGAATACATTCATTTACCAGATCTATGAATATTATGTTAAAGAGGCTGCACATTTCGTCAGCGCCTTCACAAACTGAGAATAATGCTGTCCACGGTGTATTTGATATTTCTCGATTTAACCTGTCAAAATATGCTCGTTTATATAACCAGACCTTTCTCTTGAATGTACGATTGATTTTTACAGGTATTTTTATTGCAGCATATGCCGCTGAATGGTCACTGTATTCCATGTATTCATGTAACACACCAGCCTCTACTGTAATAATAAAAGTAGTAGAAGAAGAATAAATCTTGATATACAAACCTTTTCAGAGACAGTGCAACCGGGTAAGAACATGAAATATGTATAACTCAGTTGCTTATTAGTACATACAGGAGAACAACTGAGTGAAGTATACAGTAGCATTCTTGTCGTGGATAGGTTTGACTCCCTGGCTGTTTGGCCTTGTTTTTCATAATATGTACATTTGAGCATTATCAAATATACGACTAAACTAGAGTCTGGACACCATCGATGCTGATTACCGATGGTAATAGGTTACTATTGTTGATAATTGTTTAGAAAAATGGATGAAATGCTTTTTTAGATTGAATATCATCGCTTTAATCCTTTAGTGACGATACCAGCCCAAACCAGTACCCTTAGTGGTCTAGAGGAATGCCCATTTGTAGATCAACAGAAGACTAACCGCGAAATTTTACAACTGGAATGACTGGCCCGATAACTGGACCAGTCATTCCAGTGGTAAACCCTGAAAAACAGTTCTCCCTCGGCCCGCAAATTGGACATTCAAAAAGCAAATATTTTGATTTTCTTGCACAAATTTAGTCACTAAAGGGTTAACTGCGATGAACGTTGTTGTTGATTAGGCTAGTCTAAAGACAGTTTTAGTTACGATAGCAAAAGGACGGTGATACAGACGGAAAACTGGTTTACCTAATCCATCCGGGCAAAAAAACCCACCCACACACAAAAAGAATTATTAATGACAAAACGATTGATTAGAAATATTCCAAAGTGCACGAAGACACACTAATCAGGAGTGTGTATATCAATTGAAAGATGAACTGGTGTCCATTCTCCAGGAAAACCGATGGAAAACGTTCCTGTCTGCAACAGCAACGTCGTCCAACGAAATTGCCGAAAATGCACACCAGTTTCTTTGCCATTGGCACGATAAGAGATAGAATATTGGCGTTAAGGCGGTAAGTGTCATGAATAAGATCAGTACAGATTCCAGATGTACCAATAATATATGAAACATTTTGCTTTTGCTACCAACATACTAAACTCATACGGATATTACATACCCGATGCAGATTAGCGTACATAATCGGGCAAGGTTGAAAAACGGGTACGAGCCAAAAAAAACCACCAACCCCACCCCCACCCCCACGTACCCTGCATATGCGCATATACCCGCTACATACGCACGGGCGCGCATTCGCACGTAAGCATGTACATGCACGCACGCACACATGCACGTACGCATGCACGCACGCATGCACGCACGCACCCACCTAATCGCGCATGTACGCGCACGTATACTCACACACGTACGTGTGCACGCACGCGTGAGCACTCTCAATATTGTAGCAAGTCATACTGTTGCAAATGAAGCATTTGAGAGCTCATCATTGATTAACATAAATCATTATTTGTTTTAGTTGCGTTCAGATAATCAGGGGTCCCAGTGGTATCAACATAAGTCCCTTTAATTAAGTTGAAAGTAGCCGATCCTTGTTGTCAGTACATGTTAAATAAAATTTCTCACCACCATCCGTTTTTCTCGCGACGATTCTGCCATCTTGTGTCCAGGCCTGAGCTACTATTAGTGGGACATCGGTTGACTTTTTAAATGCCACGATCTAAAATGGTCCGCAATTTGATTCCTCTAGAAATGTAGAATATAAAGTATTCTTTAAGCCAACAGACTCACATCAGCTGCTTCACAAAAAATCAGTTCATCCTCCACACACGTTTAAAGGTCTGATCAAATCGCAAAACATAAGATCCTTTCGAAACTCCAGCGACAGGCAAAAGCTGAAAAATCTGAAATCTGAAAAGCACATAGCAGACCCGAGTTTGAACCTGTCCAAATTGAACACAACAACCCTATCATGTGTGATAGATCAGTTTTTAAATGCGATACACACAGATGCAAAGTAACCAACTATATTGTAACCCAACACACATTCCTGAGCGTTCAAACTCAAAATGAATATCTTATCCGGACAAATATGCATTGTGATTCTGAGAATGTAGTCTCTTTGATCAATTGTGCCATTTGCCAGAAACAGTATGTTGGTGAAACAAAAAAAATGCATTTATAGTGCGTGCTAGACGCCACATTTCTGATATTAACACCTCAGCGGATACACCAATTGCTCAGCATTTCCAACTTCCTGATCATTCAGTTGAGCATCAATTTGAAATCATGTCAATAGAACAGATTCCGACTTTCGATAGTGAGCAGGAAACGAGCTCGTTTCGCAAAATACCAGAAGGCCATTGGATTAGAACACTCCAAACAAAAGCACCATTTGGAATAAATGAAAATTCAGGAATATCACAAAATAACAAAATTATCCAATTTCAGCTCATATACAATAGACGTAATGTTGAATTAGCGAACCGATGAATATTCACGGTTGCAATCTAAATTAAAGGAACCGATCCATGCACGACCAGTAATGGCTTGGAATAGAAATCCAAGCCTGAAAGATTTGTTAGCATGATCACAGGTAGACCTCGTGGTTCCTGATAACAATGACAAGGTGTCATCCCTCCCTACGTGTTCTTAAATAAATTTAATGCCAACCAAAATCAATGGTGGCGTAACTTGATATCATATCCGTAGGACATCTTTTAATTTTGTGTCTGCAAAAGTATGTGTGTGCGTGCGTGTCTGCGTGGCCGTTCGTTCGGTCGCGCGTGTTCGTGCGTGCGTGTGTGTGCGAGCGTGCGTGCGTCTGTTCGTGTATCCGTTCGTGCAAGCGGCCATGCTAGGGCTGTTCGATTATGGAAATAAATAATCGATTATGATGTCTGGAAAATAATCGATTTAATCGGATAATCGATTATTTAATTATCGATACTTTTAAAGTAGCAACTACGTAGTGAGGCAGGGAGGGATGGGGGTGCGGGGTGGGGTGGGGGTGGACAGGAGAGAGAGAGAGCATAGCTTTCTTAAAATTAATAATAATAACAAATAAATAAAATAAAAAATAAATAAATGAATGGATGAATGAATGATACACAAGCTAACGATCTATTGACATGCGATCATGACAAGTAAAACCGTCACACATGTATTAAAGGCGCGTTCACGGAAACACATGCCATAGATGTTCTCGCTTTTGCAAAGTTACTGTATATGATAATTAGCTTACCAAAGAACAGCACCTAGTATGTTAAATAATGGACAGGAATGAGAAATCCATACAGTCCCATTGCATATATTCTGACAGATTTCATCTTAAACACAATTCCTCCAGTGATGCCGTACACTTCCAATAACTCAAGAAATGCATGTACATATAAGGGATATACTGATTATGATATAGTAAATGGAATTACGCTTCCAACGAGATCAAATGCCGCTTGATAGCAATTTCTTTCGGGGTCGATCCTACGATCCTAATTCTACCACCCTATCAGAAAATCGGTTATTTAATCTTGAAACTTTGGAATTAGCAACTACGTAGTAAGGCAGGGATTTCGCTTGTAGTGCATATCTATGACATTTCCCTATTTCACAGCATTAAAAAAGTCGAATATTCTGAAAACCATTTGACTGCAAGTTGTTGTTGCCCTAGGCAGCAATAGTTTAAAGTCAAATGAGTTCCAAAACAATTGTCAGAATTTGTGATAATTCGCATCAAAATTTTGTGAATTTACTATGAAAAACAGTAATTCACTTTTTTAATTTTTTTCGCAAAATGGCCACCAACACTTCAACCTATAGTCTTCAAAGGTGGGTAGTAAACAGTCGCTAACAAATGCTTCATATCATTGGCGTATTAAGCAATTACTTGTATTAATCGTATATTGACGACGGAACATTACATAATTTTGAATTTTTATGACGTCAAATAATTGGGTGACAGATCGGATCTCTCCATTATCCGCACAGTCGTACACAGCATATATTTTCATTTTGTCATTGAAATACAAGGAAAGTACTGATTCTGTTAGAAATGTTCTACTTGTACCTATATAATTTTAACACTTATTTTATTTAATTTTGTTAATCTAAGGTATCCGCCAATCATGTATGTTGTATAGTATAATGTACACTCAAGGGCCTAAGGCTTATTGTGAATACATTATCTATCTATCTATGTATACACATTAGCGTGCACGGATTATGGCACGGGAGGCGCAGGCTTGGACGTGAGCGATATATGTGTATACAACAACCTTGATAGAACGATCAAACCACCGATGTATTAGCTGAATTACAAAACTAAACATTAAATTATGCCTGATTAAAATAAATAATCGAACTTTGCTCGATTTAATCGATTTTTATGGATTTTTCAATTATTTTATTTTACAATCAGTTATATAATCGCCAGGAAAAATAATCGACTATCGATGAAATATCGACCAACCGAGCAGGCATAATTCATGCATGCATTATTGTGCGCATTCGTGCATGTATTATTGTGTGCGTGTATTATTACCTTCATTCGCGCAATCACTCAGGTGTGTGCGTGCGTGCGTGCGTGCGTGCGTGTGTGTCCACGCGTGCGTGTGTGTGTACGTGCGTACGTGTATGCGTGCGTGCGCGTCTGTGCATTCATGTGTGCAGTTTCTCTATAATGTAGGATCAATCTCAGCCTTTGGCTGTTGAAACTACCTAGCTACTGCTTAGTACACTTTACCTCAACTAATCTCAAGGGGGGGGGGGGGGCGGGGAGACACTCTAAGTAAATCTAAACTTGGTCTCGATAGGACAAATTTAGGTAAAGAAATATTTTAATTACATGAGAGAGAGAGAGAGAGAGAGAGAGAGAGAGAGAGAGAGAGAGAGAGAGAGAGAGAGAGAGAGAGAGAGAGCGAGCGAGAGAGAGAGAGCCGGCTATATCTAACGCATAGACAGCAGCAGCATCCAGTCAAATTAGTATTACTTGAAACTAATTTTACTGTGAGCTGTTGTTGCCAGAGCCAGCAATATACTCCAGTCACGTTAGTATTGAGGTATTCAGCAGCATGCCTGTATAGGTACCTGCTAATTTAGATTCTGGGTATGTAGATTGTAACATTTTAAATCAATTCTCACATGTATACAAATTTGGCGAATGTTAGTGAGAAATGGGCAGCCGTAGCTAGAAGTGGATCCCACTATTGTTAAGATAATGGATGCATCCGGTTCTAGATATGCAACGCCCATGTCTACCTAATCGACGCCCACGAATTGTACACTTTGAATCCTGAATACCCAGAATCCCAATTCTATGGCAACTATACAGGTAACCTGTTGAATATTTTGAAACTAATTTGACTTGGGGCTGTCACTGCCTATGGCAGCAACATCGCCCTGTCAAATTAGTTTCCCAATATTCAACATTCGACACTTCTCACAACTAGCGGACTATTCCAGGTTCATAACGCTCATCTCTAGCTAAGCTTCATGCACGCTTTGCACGTGTTGGGATCAATCGATCCCTGCACTCTCTGAATCTCAAGTTCCAAAAAACTATATAGGGTAGCTGTTGACTATTTTGAAACTAATTTGACTGGGTGCTCTTGCCTT
This sequence comes from Chaetoderma sp. LZ-2023a, assembly GCA_034401795.1. Lineage (NCBI taxonomy): Eukaryota > Metazoa > Mollusca > Caudofoveata > Chaetodermatida > Chaetodermatidae > Chaetoderma > Chaetoderma sp. LZ-2023a. Next base: position 33,120,757 of record CM067370.1, on the reverse strand, counting down.
CCATGACAGCATGATTACTTAATAGTAAATACTTTTTTCGACATACAAGTCATACAACAACTCTTAGTCCGTCATCAATTCAGCGATCGTGACGAACTTATCTATGTCATTTATGACGTAATTGATTATGATGTGCTCCTACACGTCGCGTAGTTGATTATGACGTCATATGACTGATGGCTAAACTGGAATCCTCCATTAATATCTTTCTGGTCCCTGCAGCAAATACAGCAGCTTTCCCATGGTTATACTGTTCTTTATTGCAGAATCACCTGGTAAAGTATGGATATTCACGTGTACCGCCACGTAACATGAACTGGAAGGCTTTTGAAAATGCTCTGAGACGATACCAGCGTAGAATGCATATTCCAATCACTGGTAAACTATAAGTTAATTTAGTGAAATAACTTAACTTCAGACATATGGGCTCGCACATAAACATTATGATATATCAAACTGTCGCGTGAAAAACCTGGACCTGGAACACAATGCGCATAGACGAA
>CM067370.1:33046169-33119754 GCA_034401795.1 Chaetoderma sp. LZ-2023a | reverse complement strand
GCTCTCACTCGCATCCTCTCTCTCCCCCCCTCTCTCTATGTCTATCTCTCTCGCCCACCCACTTCTTGCTCTCCTGCCTTGCTATCCATCCATTTCTATTTTAGTAATTTCTATACAGGAGAACCTGATGCATCAACACTGTGGAAAATGGGACAACCCCGATGTGGAAAAGCAGACGAACATGGGATTGGCCATTATGGGCAGAGAATTGAGAAACGCTATGCATTACACGGTGAGTAACAACCCTAGTGGAAATATATTCTACTCATGTAGAAATATTCATACGCTAGTTGAAATACTTTCTACTCGAACAGAAGTGGTTTCTACTCGAGTGGTAATATTTCACCTCGAGTGATAAGATTTCTAATGAATTAGTAACATATTGCGTGCTGTTCTGCGCTTGTGTGTGTGTGCGTGCGTGCGTGTGTGCGTTCGTTCGTGCGGCGTGCGTGCGTGCGTGCGTGTGTGCATTCGTTCGTGCAGCGTGCGTGCGTGTGTGTGAGGGACTGGGCAAGATTTCACCCAAGGTTGCAAAGGATCCATCTAGCAGAGCTAGGTTATTGAAAAGTGTTTATTTTAAAAACAATGTTACTGAAAGCCCTTGCTGATGTCGTTTATATTTTGACCCCAAAATTGTCATACATCTTTGGAACGTACCGGTTAAGGTTCCATTCACGTTTTGAGAAGGCCCTTTCAGTAGAACTAGCTTTATTGAAAGATTTCTATTTTAAAAAAGCATTTGCTGAAAGCTGTTCCTATTAGATTTCAGATTTTGATCCAAAATTGACATATGTCTTTGGGACCTCTCGAGCAAGCTTCCGCCCATGTTTAGTGAATATCGCCCAAGTAGAATTCGAGTTATTAAAAATGCCTTCAGAGCAACAACAACAACAACAACAACAACAACAACAACAACAACAATAACAGCAACAGACAGACAGCATTCCGTGCTCGCATTAATCCGGCAGTCAATGTAGCTCAGAATACATATGAGAAATTGAAACACTCCGTAATGTATGACTAACTCAGCACATCCACGTAAAGGTACAGCGATTCTAGAATTGCAGTGGACGGTAATGCGCCACGCAATAATGAATCTCATCATAAGACCCGTAGAATAGATATATAGAATTCAAAGCGCTCAAAACAGCTCAGGCCGAATAGGGACCATTATTGCTCCAAAATCCCTACCCAATGTAAATGTTTGGATTAACCTTAACAATAATAATAGTACTGATTGGCAGGCATGCGCCCACCCGGTGTAATTGTCTGAACCATACACACGCACGCACGCACGCACGCACGCACGCACGCACGCACGCACGCACGCACGCACGCACGCACGCACGCACGCACGCACGCACGCACGCACGCACGCACGCAGTCACTCATATATGATATGCTACTCACCATTTGATGGTGCCAATGCCATCACCATTACCAGGCATCGGTGTTCTACAGAGCATGCACATGTATAGTTGCCTCAATAAGTATATGCTATAGTGCGGTAATTAAATCCCAAAACTAGAGCAACCCGGAAAAATTGCTATCGAACACATTTCTGACTCCTTGGTAACGAAACACTCTCTAACATATACAAAATCCGTAAAAATCCATTTTGTGGAACTTCTACAATATGAAAATTACCTAATTTATATGCACATAACATGTTTTATGCTGCATACTACGTCTAATAATCAGCTAATCTCAGAAATCGTGACTGAATTTAATCTCTAAGTTAGTTCTATATTACCGGATAAATATATCATATGTATGTTTAAAATTAACCAACAACAGCTTCACTCAAAATAACGAATACGCAAATTAGTTCATCAACACTTGCAGAACTCGAAACAAAACATGACGCGTCATTTACTATCTAAGAACTAGTCAGTTGAATATTTTCAAACTAACTTAATCAACATCTGTCAGTATAATTAGTGTGCAGATGATTTTCAACAACATTTATGGATGGCTGGCTGAAGATTAAGCTACTGATACAACGGGGTTTAATGTGTTAAACCGCATTAAGCATGCTAACTATGTTGTTTGAAATCTATCCTCAAAGTTAACTTCTTGATACTTTTTTGGAAGAGCCAACCTTCCAGGTAGTATACAATGACGCCTGCAATTTTGATTCATTGTTACCTGATGAAGCACATTTATATCTGAAAGCTCGTCAAAATAAACTATGTTAGTCTGTATGCATAATACCTTTGGATTAGGTTTTCTTGTCTATACAGACTGACCCGGTTACCTGACTTTTCTCACATCATAGTTACTGAATCTGGTTTTCATTAATGGTGAAATTTGATACATTAGACCATTAATATGCATAATTTATTCTTTGAACTGATGGACTCGTGGATGGGATGCGTGGCAGGAGTAATAGAAGTAGTATGATGTGTAGGGTAAGTGACATGAAGCTTGCTAGGGATCCCTTGTCGATGCCTAAGATAGAGAAAGAAAAAGGAAAAAAAGATTCAAAAAGTTCAAAATTAGATTTTGATTAAGAGTATGGTTAAAGATTTTTGAGGTTGCGCAGCCTCATAGCACTAGTAGGTATAAACATACACTTAAAAAAAAAAATAAGAAGAAAATAATATAATAAATAAATTAAAAGAAGTATAAAGGACAATTTGTCAAATGTCTATCCAAAAGCATCTGACAGTGTTCCTTAAGTGGTGTGAATGTGTGAGATAGTTACTACTTAAAATAACTCCTTTTACATCGTTTTAGCTTTTTAGATCTGCCATCCATAGTTTTATTTTCATGGAAAAATCTCTTGTGTACATCAGGGACTTTATCATCTAGCGCCCAAGTCCTTTGTGCCTAGTGAGCCCATTGTACATGATAAACTCTTTTTCCATGATGCAATGCACACTTATGTATTTTCACTATCTGTTGTGGCATCCTCTGACTATTGTTACCACCATTTGACACCATATTACCTGGTTCCATCGGAACATGAGGTAACTGGGTGTCTTCAGAGGATCGCTCACCTGTGGTGCTACTTGGCTCCTTTGGAACATCAGAAGTAGCAGTATCACTTACCTGCGTTTCTCCAGTAGGTGTCTTTCTTATTGTTACACCTTCTGGATTATGATATGGTCTCAGCCTATTAGCATTGATCCTTGCATTTCCTACCTTATTATCTGTACAGTTCCTTAGCAGGTAAGTATAATTTGGGCATTCCTGTACTATTACATAAGGACCATGCCACTTATCTTGTAATTTTCTCGACTTACCTTTTTCCGTTTTAAACTGTCATATCATAACCTTATCACCTTCTTTATAATTTGGCTACTCAGCTTTTCATGATAAGAATTGTTTGCTTCTAGAGATTTTGCAACATTTTCATTTGCAATTTCTTTTACACATTTCAGTCGATCTACAAATTCATTTATATGTTGCTCAGCATCCTTATCCATCGACTCTTTGGGAATAACGGCTATATCGAAAGGAAGTTCATTTCTTTGCCAAACAATATATTATATGGAGAGAATCTGTTGACCGAGTAGTGGGTGAATTTTGAAAAGCCATCATCACACTAGGTAATATTCTAGACCAATTTTCTTCTACCTTGCCACAATAGGAACGGAGAGTTTGGGCTAATGAGCTATTCATTCTTTCACAGGTAGCATTGATTTGAGGGTGATAAGCGGATGTTAAGTGGTGTGTAATCTGGAACAACTCACACAAGGCATTCACAAGTTTTGATGTAAAATTCCTGCCACAATCTGTAATTAAAGATCTAGGGGCTCCATACCGTGTAATGAACTCATTATAAAATACATCAGCTACTTCTTCAGCCTTTTGAGGCTTCAGTGGAAAAGCTTCACACCATCTTGAGAAGCTATCAGCTACCAGCAATATTGAAGTATAACCTTCTGTGCAAGTAGAAAGTTGGCCAAGAATGTCCATATGGATTCTAGAAAATGTATCCTCTATTGGCAATGAAGTAAGTGGAGCATCTTTGTGATGCATGTGCCGCTTGACCTTTTGACAGATTCCACATGACCTGGTATAAGCGTGTACGTCTTGCATCATTCGAGGCCAATACTATTTGAGTTTGATGGTGCTATGGGTTTTCTTCACACCTAAGTGACCCCCTCCAGTTAAGCTATCATGGTAGGATTTCAGGGTATCCAAACGAAGTACTTGAGGTAATGCCAGCTGTTGAATGCATCCTAAATTTTCTCTTACCTTTTTCTGCCGAGGGTGAAAGAAATGGAATAAGACACCATTAACCATTTCATATTGACTTGACTCCATTATTACCTTTTTCATTTGTGATTCATCATCCGGCAGTTCCTGATTCATTAAATATTTAAAAATAGAACCAATTTCTGGGCACTCACTCTGTAGCTTACCTATATTCTCTGTGTCCCTAGATGGGGTGATCGTTTCAGTGTCTGTTACATTAACATTCAATAAGGTTGGCTTCTCATTCTGATAATAACACTCTACTTGAATTTCCTCTCTGTCGTTATCAAGCCCATCTATTACACCTACCTCTGGTCCCATAATGTTAGTGTCATCCAGTTCTGATTCTATGTTCTCTGGATATTCTCGTCTTGACAGAGTATCCGCATTAAGTAGCCTCTTACCTTCTTTATGCACTATTTGGTATGTATGAGTTTGCAATAATAATGACCACCTGGCTAACCGACCAGTTGTCTGTTTAGCTCTAATCAGCCATTTACGTGCTTTGTGATCAGTTACTATTGTAAATTCAGAGTTTGTCAAATAGACATGATAATGACGAATTCCCTCCACTACTGCCAAACATTCCCTGTTGGTTATTCCCCATTTTCGTTCAGCCTCCCTCAAAGATCTGCCCCCGTATGTAATGACTCGTTCTATATTGTTATTGTCTAACTGACCTAATATGAATCCAATAGCAGTTCCACTTGCATAAGTTGTTAGGATGAATTCCTTGTTCATGTCTGGATAGGCTAGAATGTGTGGTGAGACCAACTTTTCCTTTAGCTGAACGAATGCGTTTTCACACTCATCTGTCCAGCTGAAGGTAAAGTCTTTTTGTAACAACTGATTTGGTGGTGCTGCTATTTTGGAAAAGCTTGGGACAAAATTTCTATAGTAATTACAGATTCCTAAATAACTTCTTACCTCATGCTGATTACGTGGTCTTGGAAAAGTATTTACTGCATTTGTCTTTTCAGGATCTACCTCTACACCGGTGTTACTTAGTATGTGGCATAAATATTTGACACAGGGTACTGCAAACTCACATTTATCAGGCTGTGGTTTTAGATTAGCATTTCTGAGCCTAGAAAATACATCTTTGAGGTGCTCTAAATGCTCCTCAAAACTTTGACTAAATATCAAGAGATCATCTATATATACCAAAACATGACGCCAATTTATTCCACAGAAAACATTTTGCATTACCATTTGGAAAGCAGACGGGGAGTTCATTAAACCAAAAGGCATGCAAATCCAGGCAAAGACTCTATCATGAGTGACAAAAGCTGTCTTATCTTTACTGTTGGGGCAAACTGGGATCTGCCAGAATCTGGAGGCTAAGGCAAGCGTACTAAATATTTGAGATTTCGCTTCGCCAATGGCATCTAATACATTGTCAAGTTTGGGAAGATGAAAATGAACAGGTTTTGTTACCTTGTTCAGATGTCTATAGTCAACTGCAAATCTATAAGAACCATTCTTTTTCTTGACCAATACTACTGGGCTTTGCCATTCACTATCTGATGGTTCTATTATTCCAGCTTTTAGCATTTCAGCTGTTTGTCGGTCTAACTCTTTTTTCATTAGTGGGCCAGTTCTATACGGATATCTCCGAATGGGGGAAGCATTTCCTGTGTCGATTTTATGACAATAGAGGTCAGTATGACCTAATTCTGACATATCTGATGCAAATATATCCCTATTGAATCGAAGGAATGTTTGCAGTTCAGCTTTTTCTCCTTCCATGATGTCGGCACCTGTTAGATCAAAATCTAGCTTGGGGCTTTCTGTTTGATCATTAATGCTATCATTGACAATGTCATCAATAACATAAATGTCATTAGCTGTTGCTAGAATTGCGCCTTTTGGAATTATGATTTCTGAGTTATTTGGATTTAAAACATGAAAATAAGCTTTATGTTTTTGGATCTGTACTACACCTTTGGCACCTACCAGTTTCAATTCTTTAGCAACTATTATGGATGGTTCTAGCAAAATTACTTCACCATTTTGTCATCTAGAAACTCTAACAGGAATATCGGCTTCTGTTAATGGCTCAATTGTGACTGACTCTATCAATCTGGCTAAACGATCATTGTGATGCGCTAATATTGGTACAAATTCTTTATCAGTATCTACTGACATAAAACCATTTGGTAAATTCAATGTTACTTGGTTTTCCATAAGAAAATCTATACCTAAGTTTAATTTATGATGCATTTTTGCAAGAACATGAAATTTAGCAGGACTTGTTATGCTCCCAAGACATTGTGCCTAAAATTGGTAATGTTTCACCACCTGCACCAAGAACACTATTAAGGTTACAATTCACAATTTTGACATTTGGCCATGTATTTTGTTCAAGAAATGACTTGGAAATACATGAAATTGAAGCACCTGTGTCAACTAATCCATTGACTTTTGTTTTATATATTGCTAATGGGAGTACGTTTTTCTTCAATCCTACAACAACAGAAATCTCAGCTTCTTTGGGTTTGTTTATTTTGTTTTTCATCGACTTGTTTTCTGGGTAGTCGATATCTTCTATGCCTGCTCACCCTATTTTTGTGAATAGGCATTAGCCATTATTGAGTATTATATGAGTTTTGTTGGCGAAATTTACAAATAGAGCTTAAATGCCCTATACCATTACATATATAGCATTGAGAATTTATATAATAACAGTCTCTTTTAGTATGAGTTGGCTTACCGCAGGTGAAACAGCCGGTTGCTCGGTGCTGTGATGGTTCATGGAACTGTTGCTGTTGGTTGGTTGGATTTATTTGTGGTGGTCGCCGTGCTCCTCTGTGTTGACTCGAATGCTGTGCCACTAGTCCTTGAAATGACTTTGAATGCTGCTGGTGGAATGCTGGCTGTGGGTGCTGATACTGGGGTGCTGTCGGATGCTGTACCGGTGTTCGTTGGAATGGCTGTTGGTGTTGCTGGTGGAATGATGGCTCTGGCTGTGGATACTGAGGTGCTGTCGGATGCTGTACCAGTGTGCCTTGAAATGATGGTGGGTGGTGATGGTGGAATGCTGGTTCTGTGTTTGGAACCTGATCTGCTGTTATTGGCCATGACTGATAGTGTTGATATCTGGTTTGTTTTTGCTGCTGTTTGGTGATTGCGCTGACACCGCACAAGCACGTTTCAGTGGTACTTGGCTGAATGCTGTTGATATTACTCTGGACTTGTGCTGAAACCTCAGTGCGTATTGCCTCTTTCATTAATGTTTGCATCTTCCACATAAAGTCTTCAACAGAAGACACTTCTGGTGAGTTCTTCTTAATGGATTATATCATTTGCGCACTACGTAAAATACCATCAATCGATTTATGGTTACTTGGTATCACATGGTTCTTAACTGATCCATTCAGACCATTAATCACAAGAGACATTAACATTTTTTCTGAAATACCCATTCGTCTAGACTTATGTAGCACTCGTGTTATATATGTATCTGTTGATTCATTGATCTGCTGCTTTTCACTTAATAGCTCGCTGGTATTTGCCCATTGTTCCTCTGGTCTGTCACCGAATCTGTCTAAAAAACTGTTTTGAATTTCTCTAAGTCATTTCTATCTGCTAATGCCACATTTACATACCATTGTTTTGCAATTCCTTCTAACCTATTCGCCATTGCTGCTAATTGTTGGTTGACATCTTTACCATATACCATTGCCCATCTTGACGCACACTCTATCAAATCATAGGCATCTTCATCTGCTGTGCCTGAATAACACTTCATTGCTTCCATCATACCTGCTTCTGTTATTGCTGTTGGCTCTACGTGTTTTGCTGTTGCTGTTGTTTCTACTGTTTTTGTTTCTGATGTTTTCGCTATGTTTCCACGCCTTGTATGCATCGATGAGGTACCGGTTTCTTGTTGTTCCTCCACCACTTTTCATGCCTGGCGGCTGGGGTGATTAGCTCGGTGGAGCTACTCGCTTGGCATGGAGTTAATCTGTAGTAGAAGCAATAGCAAGCCAGTGAAAAGAAAAGTTTTTATTTCAGTTGTAGTGAATTCAAGAGCCAGTTCAATAATGAATATACGGACTCTTGAACACTGGCTTGCTAAATTTTTGTTTGGCATGGAGATAAATTTCCGTAGAAACACATTAGCAGAGAACACTAGTAGGTTTCTGATTGGTTGAAATTCACTAAATTTATCAAAATTGTATTGAATATTCATATATTTCCCAAGATTCCCTGGCTCATGTCTGAACAAGAATTGTACATAAAATTGCATGAATTCAGACTATGAAAAAGTGCCAGGGTAGGTGTCACTCACACCAGCTGAAGTATTGATTGCCTATGGGGAGAAGGTTGAGAACATATAGCACTCAAGCTGTGACAATCTACATCCCGTGGATATAGACTATGAAGGGGTGGGGACTGCACCGGATATATTACTCATGTGTGGACGCCATTGGCCTGACATATTTTATTCTGAAATTGGACATAAGATTATTATATTTCTTTCTTTTTCTCCTGACATTATTTCTCTGTAGGATATATTTGGTATTGTGCACAATTTGACTGCAAGTTGTTGCTATTATTTTTAGCAACATCTTTCAGTACACAATCCACACATAGCCAACAACTCTATGCCTATAAGCATATTTTGTTGCTTATTTAACACCTGGTGGGTAATGAGTTAATATAATTCTTTTGAGCAGTGGTTGGAGTGAATGCTGTCACTGCCATTTTCTCCAGTCTAATTTTAATTTAACCATGTAGCATTTATGTAGAAAAAAGTACCAACTTAATTTAATTAAATACCCAAACATAAAAAATATCTTAACAATTTTCATATTACAAAACTACTTACACAATCAATATTTTTTATATAAAAACCTAACAAAGATATGTATATACACACATTATTTAAAACAATATACAATACATTTAAAAAAAAAATAATTAACCCTTTTCATCCTGAATTACCCATCATTTCTTTCTTAAAACACTGCTAACATTCTTCAAAGCAATATGTATTAAAGTTATTTCTCCAGTAATAGCCTTCAATAAGATTGTTCTCAAGATAATTCTAGCAGCATTTTCTGTTAGCTCAAGGCAAGCTGTTTTCATATCAGTCAGTCAGTATAAAAAGGGTTAAAACTGTTGAACAGATTTTAAACAATCAAACAATCCAGAACATATATAACCTCTTCTTAAAATTTAAAATCACTTATAGTGAAAAGTCACCTGATCAGTATTGGAAACAATTTGCCCCAAAAGTTGCTGCTGCCTATGGCATCAACAACTTACACTGATGTTGTTTCCAAAATACTGAGTAGGTACATAACTAGCGCCTGCAATAATTAGGTCACTTGAACCTAATCCCGTAGCGCATGCCATAGTATGCTGAGATTTACACCTTTATTGACCAAGTTTAGTCAATGAAATCTTTGTTACTGAAGGCAGCAACAGCGTTCACTAAAACATAGATGCTGACGTATGTTGATGATGCTTTTTAAGTACTAGCGGTCAATTGCCGTATAGGACCACTTGACCTTTATTAATGGTGGTTTTAAAAAACCATTGCTATTGGTGAGTGTGGTTCTTTACTATTAGCGGCGAAATTATTGCATATGACCAGCTATCTAAGGGGACCACTTGAGTTGTGACTCTAAAAACACATTGCTATTACTGTATAGGACCACCTATCTAAGTGATTATTTAGCCTACTGCATAGGACTACCTATCTAAGGTAGACCACTTGATTTTTATTGATAACCAGCACGCATATATATGAGTGAAAGAGGGAAGAGAGAGAGAGAGAGAGAGAGGGGGTGGGGGGGTAGTTAAAGGGACGAGGGAGATAGATTTGCATCAATTATGTGATGATATAGAATATGTCATCATGTTCCAGCCTTAATACGTCTACAATGGTTAACCGCAACATGGTTTTTGCTGCAGCGGTCGTGTTCTAACGCTATGAAATACTAAACGATATCGGTTCCGTGTTGCTATTGCCTAGTTGATGAACAATGCACACAGTTACATAACGCATAGCGGCATTTGAACGTGAAACGTGCATAAATTATGGGAATATTTGGATAAATTACTATGTTTCAGCCTTAATAACTTTGCAACGACCAGTAGCAGGAGGTTTCTGTTTCAAGGGTCGTATTCAGAGGTGTATACATACTAAGACGAGATATGTGTTAGAATTGTTACTAGTTCATTAATTATTAATACGATTGCATGGCGTGCTTGGCACGTAAAACGTGTATAAATTAGGGGAAATTAAGGAAACGATCGCTATGTTCCAGCATTAATATTGTTTCAACGGCCACTAGCAACTAGCAACCGCTTTCCGTTGCATGGGTGGTGTTGATAGATTATGAAATACTATGAAACTCGAGTTTTGTGTTACTATTCCTATTAATTAATTAAGTATTACCAAGCTTGCATAGCGTGTTGAATGTGATACTTGGAAAAATACACAGCAAAGTATTGAATATTATGGAAGTGGACCACTTGAATTTTATTGATGGCGATTCTCAAAAACACTGCTATTAGAGACGGTAACAATTTTCACTAAGACAGAGATGCTGATGTATAATGACAGTGGTTCTTAACTAGTAACCCTCAATTACGTTCTATGATGGACCTCTGTAAGTGAACCGCTTGAGTGGTGGTTCTCAAACCCATTGCTGTTACAGTATAGGACCATACATCTACGCACATAATTATCCTACTGCATTAGACTACCTATATAAGGTGGACCAGTTGAGTCTTATTGTCGATGCTTCTAAATAACATTGCTACTGGTGGTTATTGTGAAACATGTTGCATCTTAAACCACAGGCATGACAGGTCGTAACAGATCACCTTTGACAACATTTTAATTTAATTAATTAGCATACTATTATCTTCACAAAAGAGGGAAATCGTAACATTAGCAAACTAACTTCCATGATATATATATGCACGGCACACTATTGGATAAGTTATGAGACATATCAGAACTATCTTGATAACAAGGGAGATTGCCCTGTAGGTGGGGCTTAGAATACACCTTCCGTATCCTCTGCGTGTCGTAAGAGGCGACTAAAGGAAGTAAGGGTGAGGTAACCCTGACAGAAACCTCGAGTGCTGAAGACGGAGGTTCCAGGCCACACGGCGCACTCTAATAAACCATGGATCCACGCACTTAACGCATATGATCATGTCGATAGTCACTTACAGGACTGGCGGTATGATCAGCGAACGAAAAGAAGAAGAAGACAAGGGAGATCAATCTGGCCAGAGTAATTCAGCTAAATAATTAAGATTTACCTCACTTTTTAGCGAAAAATACGACCGTGACCTATCACATAAATGATAGAAATTGTGATTAAAATTTTATCTTTAATAGGCCTATGGTCGAAACATGCGAGAATGATATATTTAAGAGCTCCAATCATGGCCACTCAAGAATGCAACTCAAGCTAACTAAAGATAGCTCAATAGCTATTATGGCATGGCCGCCTGTGCCAATCAAATCAGAGTATTTAGGTGGCCATTTTGAACTTTTGATTTCAAGGATTTTGATGGTGAAAATGTCTTCCTATAAGGTGTTTCATCGCACGAGCTCAGGTGTGGCACTGTTGAATGTGTCTCATGTATGTTGTATAGTGGATTAATGTGATAGAGATTTAATTGTCATTTAATACAAGTCGACCATGGGGCCGGTTAACCCACGAACTTATGAATGTCAATATAAAACTTGCAATTATTATCCACATGTTTTGATAAAATGTTGGGAATATTATAATGGCCTCCGTTCGTCTGTCCGTCTGTCCATGTGTCCATCTGTACGTCCGCCTGTCCATCCGTCCATCACGCTATCTCCTCCCAAACCATTGGGTGAAATTAAATCAAATTTGGTATATGAGTTATCCATATGATTCCACTTTGCAAGATGATACTTAGATTTGGCTCCGTCCCCAGGGGGCATGGCAAGGGTCAAAAGGTCAAATCAGTTGTAACACAACTCCTCTGAAATCGTTAGATGGAACACAACTAAATTTGTGAACTGAGTTACCCATATGATTGCAGAGGCCATGATGCCATTTAGATTTGGCCTCGACCCCAAGGTGTGTGGGAGGCGTCAAAAAGTCATATTTTAACCTGCGGAAATGGATTGTAATGCATCGCCTCCGAAACCAATGGACGATATTCAACCAAATTTGGTATGTGAGTTACTCATATCAACACGGAGTGGCTAAGCACATGCAGATTTGGCCCTGCCTCCAGGGGTTCGGGATGTGGTCGGAGGGTCATACAATTGATTGTAATGCAACTCCTCTGGCACTGTTGGACGGAATTCAACCAAATTTAGTATGTCAGTTACCCATATCAATGTGGAGTGGATGAGCACATTTACATTTGGAGCGGCGTCCAAGAGGTGTGGGATGGGGTAAAAAGGTCATACAATTGATTGCAATGCAATTCCTCGGACACTATTGGACGAAATTCAACCACATTTTGCATGTGAGTTACCCATATGATTGCGGAGTGCAAACGAACGTTTACATTTGGCTCTATACCGATTCAATCTTGTTATAGATGCTAAGGATACCTGCTGAATATTCGTCAAAACACTTTGACTTGAGGTTGTTCCCGCTTATTAATCATTCTACTGTTGAAATATTAGATTTGCATTAACCCTTATACTGCAAAATGTTAACTTTCACTTCATTGATTTGGTACTAATTTTTCAGTGTCTAATAAGAGTATTGGAAAGATAAAATTCTCACACACTTCTTATAATTTATACTGCTGAATGAGCAATCCCTGATTAACCTGGTTACTGCTGAATGGCCAATCATCTAACTGATTTTTGTAACCAGTTTTATGTCTGTATATAAACCTTCTCCAAAGCCACCATTTCATATCTGTTTACCACATGGTAAATAACTGAATTTGCTACTGTAAAGCCAACAGATTAATGTGATAGGGATTTCATTGTCATTTAATAGCAGTCAACCATGGGTCTGATTTACCCATGAACTTATGAATTCCAATATAACACGTGCAGTTACTGTAGATGCTAAGGTTACCTGCTGAACATTTTTCAAAACAATTTGATTGGAGGTTATTCCTGCCTCTAAATCCCTCTGCTGGTGAAATTTTAGATTTGTGGTAACCCTTATACTGCAGAATGTGAACTTTTATTCCATTGATTGTGTACTAATTTTCCAGTGTCTATTAAGCATATTGAAAAGACATAAGATTGTCATTCACTTCTCAACTCTCTTACTGCTGAAGGGCCACTCCTTGATTTACCTGTTTACTGCTGAATGGCCAATCATTTTGCCAATTTCTGTGGCCAGATTTGGGACTGTACATAGATCTTCTGCAAAGTCACCTAGACGATTGATCCGAAAGACGCGAAACATAATCTAACGTAGTTCTAGAACCGGAATTTCAAGAGAGAACTAGATTGAGCATGAAGTACGAGAAAAAACAGTCGAGTTCGAGTGTGGGTACTCTTGGAAGCCGTATATCTGTTCATGGAACAGATCTAATTATTATTATTATTATTATTATTATTATTATTATTATTATTATTATTATATATTATTATTATTATTATTATTATTATTATTTCAGACACAAAATGGCCCCAACAACATTTCACCTACAAGATAACAGCATACACTAATAAGTTGACCGCAGTGCAAGTTAGGGAAAGCGTCACAACGGCATTCGCGGTATTGTAGTGTTGACTAACTCGATTAATTAACTTCTTAATAGACACCCATCCAAATACAGACATATATCGCCACACCACCAGCAAGACATTTTATGTTTCAAAGACAAGTGTTTTATGGTTTACACTACATTCATAAAATAGATTTAAACACAGCACACACAGGCACGCACGCACACCCACGCACGCACACCCACACGCACACCCACGCGCACACCCACGCGCACGCACGCACGCACGCACGCACGCACGCACGCACGCACGCACGCACGCACGCACGCACGCACGCACGCACGCACGCACGCACGCACGCACGCACGCAGTCGCTCACTCACTCACTCACTCACTCACTCACTCACTCACGCACGCACGCACGCACGCACGCACGCACGCACGCACGCACGCACGCACGCACGCACGCACGCACGCACGCACGCACCCAACCACCCACCCACCCACCCACGCACGCACGCACGCACGCACGCACGCACGCACGCACGCACGCACGCACGCACGCACGCACGCACGCACGCACGCACGCACGCACGCACGCGCACACGCACCCACGCACGCACGCACGCACCTTCTATAAACGTGCCCACCATCACACATAAGCACACCCAAGCATGCAGATATGCACGTTCACACCTACACGCGTACATTAGTATATACATAGGCATGCACACACGCACACTTTCATTCATGTGCGTAGGCTGGCTTGCAACATAATCCATGCGCGTGTATACATACTGTGCTAGTATGTCGTCACTGGTAGGGTTCATAGAGCTAATGCGTGATAATTATAAGAAAACTACATGCATGCGAGGGCCAGAAAACATAAAAAGTAAAATATCTGGAATGTCAGTTCCAGTCTATTTTTGTGGTTGTGAGACGGTTAGTCGAAGGCTAGTTCTGCGAAAGAGGATATTGCCCTCTGGATGTTGGCCTTGTGATAGGCTATTCGCCTCCCAGATGCTAGGCTGAAGGTGTCAGAGAATTGCGTGGTTCGAACCTCGCTCGGGTCGAGAACTGACAAAGGTAAAAGGTACATTCCGTTAACGACTTAGATATATCCTAGTGCCAGTGTGTGGTCAATGACAGTAGGCCTACTATTTCTTGACAATTATTAAAAAACTACATACATATATACATGGGCATGCACGCACACACGCACGCAGACACACACACACATGCACGCGTGCACGCACGCATGCAAACACACACACACGCGCTCGCACGGACGCACGCCAATACACTTTCGGCAGCGTGAGTAACAAGCAACCCATTCTTGCCTTTACCCTTGCATCTAACGATGCAGGTGAAAACTGAATACATGCGAGTACCTTGCGAAACGTAAAGTAAAATATCAGTTGGGGCCGGGCTAGAGGTACCGTGCTGGCCTCCTAAATGCTAGAGAGACGGTCTCGCAGAGTTGCCTAGCTTCGCACCCTACACAGGTAAAACACTTAAAAGGTAAAAATTCAACTTCCACTGATGAATGAGCTATATCCTAGTGTCATTGCATCGTCAATGACAGGGAACTAATACTTGATAATAACACACAACTACATGTATGCGAGTGCCTAGCGATCGCAGAAGTGATCTACCATAAAGCAAAATATCTGGAATGTATACCATCAGTTCTAGTCAATCCATTGTGTCGTTAATGGCAGGGTTCATAAGACTAATGTTTGACAATAAAAAAATAAAATAAAACACTGAATGCATGCGAGTGCCTATGGGTTTCGCAGGAGGGACCACAGAACACGTACAAGAACAATATCTGGAAGGTACATAATCAGTTCCAGTCAACCTTGTAGATAATTGTGTCAAGAGGATCATCAAGCATTTGGCTGTCGTGTTGATATATGGCACTTTGAGATAATTGTTGTAAGTGGTCATCCACTGCAAATACACAAATATGCCTCTAGTTGACTCCGTTTATGCGCAAAGTAATTACTGAATCAAGGCATTGAGCTAAAAATAAATGCAATTCAATTCACTTACCAAACAGTGAAGAAATTGGCGGCTATCAAGGATGCGCACACTTGACCCGAGAATGAAAGATTGTTTCCAAGCACACACAAATATCTCCTTAGTGGAAGAATAAATGACGTCAATGCACGCACTTGTCGCGAGGTGTCAATGGTGAATGGGTAGACAGCAACAGGGTCACTACTCTAATCATGCATCCGTCCATCCATGTGCCCCTCCCCACCCCCGACACCACCACCCCACCCTCACAACCCACCCCGCACACACCCACACCGTACCTCTTCGTCCGCTTGCCCGTCTGTCTGCCGCATGGCCACGCACCTGTCCGCTCGCCTGTCCACTAGCCCGCCCGTTGAGATCAAGATCAGACATCTCATTAATTCGTGCAAAGGAAAATCGTAAAATATTGGTAAATCTTTTTTGTGAAACATTGTAATATTTAAGTACGATTTGGTTATTTGTTTATTTGATTATAGAATTACATACTTATTAATTGATTTAGCTCTGGAGCAAAGTGACGTCACTCACATTTACGCCTACAATTTGCAGCCAAGTTGACATTGAGATAAAATTTGTACGTGGTGAGCACGGTGATAAATATCCATTTTACGGTCCAGGAGGCGAAATAGCACATGCATTTTTCCCCGGCAGTATTCCCGTTGCTGGTGATGTTCATATGGATGACGATGAGCCTTGGACAGTTACGCCTTACCAGAGTACGTAAATATAAATGTGTCAAATTGCATGTGCAATCTAGAGTACATGTAAAAACGTGAACACACATACGCACATGCACGCACACAGTCATGCATGTTCATATGGGCGCTGGTGACAAATACTGTTAGCACATGAACACGCACATGCGAATACAAGTCCTCGACAAACCTCAAACACGAGTAAATCTGATGGGTCGAGAGGTTTGTGACATAACATTTAAATAATAGGCCGCATCCCATTTTTTCTCAGCACAAATACTCGATTCTAATTGGTCGAGAGCCAGTCATGATTTTTGGCCGGAAAATGTCGGTGTGTCCTAATGTTCAAGTGTGATGATGTCACAACCCTCTCGACTAATCAGATTTGCTCGCAGCGCTCGACATCCTTTCAGGATGTAAATCTATATAGAATTGACAAGTGTAATGAGGCATGAAATGAATAGGGTTCGTGTCCAAATAAATCTACGTAACCAGCTGTCGGTGAAACAGAATTGTGCCTATATCGTCGCAGCCATTCAGTATGTGGATCTAACGATGATTTTAAGGTATAACGACAGATTAAATGACGTATGGGGATTAGGGAGCTGTGTACAGAGATCTATTGTTCCATGGATGGTGCGCCAATGGGAAGGTGGGGTGGGGATTTGAATCCATTCAGTACATGGATATATTATTCCTGAATCAAAAGACAATACGTAGGGGGGGGGGGAGGTGTCCAGTATGTGGGCAAGTTGTTCCTGGACGAATGCCACAACTAAGTGCTAAAAGCTTTAAAATTCAAGCCATATGTAGCTAAGCGATACCTAAATTGACATATCTATGGTTACTGGCTGAAGATACATGGGGAAGCTCAATCCAAACACGGGGATGGTGAGACAGAAGAATAGGTGATGTAGAATGTGGACGAGTTATAGTGTTCGGACATATTACTTGACTGAAATGTTGCATGTAATTCTCACCAATAGGAGTTCCAATCTACAGGGAAAATGGGTGGAACATGGGTGGAAAATGGGTCGTGTGGAATGTAGCCGAGGAATAACGTGTTTGGACATGTTTGTTCCTGGTTGCATAGACAATGGGGAGGATTGAGTTCAGTATGTAGGCATATTGTTAGTGAATGGAGATCGCACGTAAGTGCTAAAAGCATTAACAGTCAATCCATATGTATTTAATCAATTCTTCAATATATACATCTATTGTTACTGGCTGAAGAGACAATGGGCAGACCAATCCAAACACGTGGGGTGCGGCTCGGGAAGACGGATGGTGTGGAATGCAGACAATGCAATAAATCAACCAGTGCTATGCCTCACTGTTCTGAAACTGTGTTCATAGGAAATCTATAGCACATACGGTCGGGCATATGCGCAATCGCACATTCGTGGGTGCATGTATGCCTACAGGCATGCGGTTGTCCATGCAGGCATGTGTGCGTCCGATTTTGCTGGCCTTTTTAACACAACATGTACGCGTGCATGTGCCTGTGTGCGGGAAGTCATGCATGCGGCCATTCTGTCATGCATGCATCTGTGCGCGAGGGTACCCAGAGTTGCACCTAGAAAACCTACAGAAACCTATCTTGAGTCAAATGTTAACACAACATGTACGTATATACATACATTCCATCGTGTGCGTGCGTGCGTGCGTGCGTGCGTGCGTGCGTGCGTGCGTGCGTGCGTGGGTGCGTGCGTGCGTGCGAGCGTGCGTGCGTGCGTGCGTGCATGCGTGCGTGCGTGAGTGAGTGAGTGAGTGCGTGCGTGCGTCCATGTGGGTGACCAGGCGTGCAGGGGGTAGCTCACGGGGGTAGGCGCTGGTCTGTCATGTTGCTCAACTGCATTGCACTGCATGTATAGGATGCGATGGAGGGCTGGTTAGATATGGTTCTCGGAGATACAGATCCCGTATCGCGACTCTCCAGAAGGTACAAAGACTGGCCTCTAGAGCCGGTGGAACAATCCCATTCCAGTGGGGCCGTACGACCATTGCCGCCGAGATTGAACCTCACGGTCTCGTCCCAACTGTTCGTGTCACTGGTATGTCGGTCCATTAACTAATTTAAGTGTGGACAGGATGATATAATTAAGAAAGGTAATACCACTATACAAACAATGCTATTCGTTTGATGGTAAACGAGAAAAATAATACAGTACATAGAGCTACTTGGTGTCCTTTCTACGTGGTCTCACCAAAGGTACCACACAGATTCGTAAATCCGCAGAGGTATCCCCGCAAGGGAGCATCGCAATGAGGCTACTTGAATAGTTTAATATACACCAATTATACCCCTAACACACACACAATCGTATTGTTGCGAGAGGAAAGAGGCTCGCACAGGCCTCCATCACAGGAAAATGCCTTCAACGCCGAAGTGGAGGAAAAGAGCTGGAAAAATGTATCCTAAGCTAAGTGCTTGTGAATCATAGTGAAGGCATAATTAAAGTGATGCACACTGGTTTACATGAAGACGGGTCAGATGAATTCCGAAGAATTCATAGGTCACCATCTTATGTAGGTCCACAGCTACTGTATTAGTAGTTGCCGCTTTATTTATGCAGGCCTTCGGCTACATTCTAACCTACCATTTAATTATTAGATACGTGTCCAAGTATTGGCCGCAAATGGCAGGGATTACTACCTATCTTTAGACACATACATCCAACTGGCAAAAATTCCCGGCTTCCTGAAGGTCGGCCCGCATAGCATCTTTCTAAAAAAGACAGCACGCATACATGTTACGGAGCAGTAGCTCCCGAATCATATGACGATCCGGTCACCATTGCACCATAACCACATATAGCTCTCATAAACATATGTTCCAGAATGCCCAGAGATGCACTGCAAGCCGGTGCTGCATAATATAATTTCTTTTCGCAGTGCTTCCTACATTGGCGGGGAATCTATACTAACTGGTATCCGAAGATATGGGGGTGGGGGAAGTCACCGCTCGGAAAACCCAATAGTTTCCCAGAGTCAGCTCCTGCCAATGTGTCAATTGGGAGGCCATGCAATTATTAAGCTGTGAGTCTGGAGGAGCGCAGAAAGAGGCAATCACTCGATATTAATAAGAGGCTCTAGGGTGATTGACCAATTTTACAATCTGGCCGGTGTGTGGTGTTACATATCCACTACAGCCAGAAAACAGGTGTACACAATGTGTCTCTTACGGAGAGATTGTCCCTAACTAGTTTAAACCTATCCTATTGAGCTAGAATAGCTAGGTTTGGTCGGTCACATGTCAGGCTCGAGCATGGTGAGCATGATCAGTGACCTTAATGTAAAATTGATGCTGGGGAATATAGTGATGCAGATATAATGTTGCTGGTCATAAGATCTCACAGTGCTTGTTAGTTGAGAGCACACGGAAATAATGATAATATATACAATAAGAAACAGAAAGTATAAAAATGTGGTCAGAACGGCCAGGTAGGTACCTATTAGTCATCAGTACATTTTATGGAAATAATGAAGTGCACAATAGTATAGTTACTTGAGTACCCATTGGTCATCGGTACAGTCTATAAATCATGGAAATTGATACGCTACAGTTGTGTAGCACGAGATGGCACGATCCTGAATGCAAGATTTCCGCAAGCAGACTGTTGATGCGGCTCACTCTCAAGACGGCGAAGAAGAACACGTAGAGAACGACGTCCATTAGACAATCAGAATAACCGATACATAATTTACACAGTTTATTGTCTGTTGACGGTAGTTTGAAAGTTGTCCATTAACATGCAGGGCTATAGTTGTAATTAAATATGCATGTACATTAAACTGGGTACACGTTGCGGGATACGTCGCATAGCTCTTGCGACGCACCGAGCAGTCCCACCAGACTGTAGTCTAAAAGTTAATTAACACACGCCACATGCTGCGCGGATGTTTGATACCACTTTTGAGCATGGTCTGGAAGATCCAGCGAGTTATCCACCAAGAATCACCTCAGCTCTACATCCTGTAAAATTACATCGGGCCCGCAAGTACCATCCACAGGAAACTCCTCTGTGAAAATTTGGAAACGGGAGTTCTTATATTAATTTATTTTGCCCTCGGATGGCTGTCCAGGCGCTTCCAATATTCTATTGTGGATGATGTAGATTGCTCACCGGCGCAGAAGATCTCAATTCTGAAGGGCACTGCTGTGGTGTAGGTACCACAGTCAGTTAGCAGTTCTCCCATATCTTGTACTGCACTGGTCCAGCAGTCTTGGTGACTATGTCGACTCCTATGCCGAAGTGCTCTCAATTCTCGTTTTCTGGCTCCTTTTATACTACTCATGACATCAGATTCAGAACGCTCCACGCAATCATAGGGCGAGAGTAGCCAATCTCCACGCAGCTCGAAATGGTGACGTGGCTATCACGTGAACAGCGCGTTCCCCATTCATTTAATACATACATGCGATTACGACTTCAAAGCAATATTTTGAAGATAATTTAAACGAGCCTTTTAATGATAACTCGGCCATTTTTGGTCCGATTTTAAAAAGGTAAAAAGGTTCTGTAATCCTCGTTTCATTTCCGTGCTGATAGCCCACAAGTACGACGAGAATAGTGGGATTTGAAGAAATCATCAGTACCAACTCTGTACACTTTAATCATACACTCTCCCCCAATACTGACTCGTGTCGTCAGGGAAGCTCTGACGCACGCGCATGTGCACTACGTGTTCTTACAGACTTAGCCATTTTAACGAACCCTCTCTTATAGGGATTTATACACACGCACTCTCCCTCTCCTTCTCAGGTGTATGCGCTTGGAACCACCCGCTCCCCCCCCCCACTGCCCCCCCCCCCCTAGTATGACACCCGTGACAAACGATCAACGCATTGCAGATCGAACGCACGGGAGCACGCGAGGCGGGATTTATAGACTTCCCAAGTAGGCGTGTAGCTGAGAGGAGTAGTGACGCGAGAGATGCGTAGTTATCAGAGAAGTGCACATAGAGATGTGGAAGAGTTTGGGATGGAGGCATACATTTAGTTTTCATTTTTTGACCTGGAATTATTTTTCCAGATCTTTTCTTTTTTTGGTTTTGTTTTATTTCGTGGTGTATGCTTTTTCTTTATTTTACTACCTGATTTGGCTAAAACAATAGCTTGCATGGGTGTTCTCTCGGTGACAGATAATTATTTTTCCGCCGAGAACGCCCAAGCTCCAACGTACTTCACTCAAATATAGCTATATATATATATATAGTTGTGTACGTATGTCGCACAAGACGTGTTTACAACACAGGTATCAATAGTGATTATTTTTGTGATACACAGCTATGCAAAGAATTTTGCGTAGCTGCGTAGGATGACGGTGGTCAGCCAAGGGACTGGGTTTCGATTATAGAAACATATAATAAGAAAAATATTTCAAAAATAATAAAATAATAAGTATTCCATTTTCCGCACACCTATTCACACATTCTGCTGCATCCTCGACAAGAATGTCCACAAACATCCACGGAGAAATTTCCCTAGCGAGTCTGGGTTCCACGACTCGTACTGGACGGTCGTGGTGTGTGTTCCTCCGATGCCGAAATCTCATTATCTATGTTGCCTAGGTTGGTAATACTTAGATAAAAGTTAGACGAAGCTACTGATGTATCTACGGATGCACTAGTTGTGGTGGTGATGCTGATGGATGTGGATCTGTCTGGTGGCGGTGCTGAGAGTGCTGACATCACCGTTGTCGTGGCAGTGGTGATCGTGGTACTGGCTGCCTGGTGGCTAAATGATGAGATGATGCTGTGCATCTATGCTGCTGCAGTGATTGAGGATAATTTTCTTATTTTCACAGCATTAATTAACTTGCTCGCGGACATCCTGGGAATTGCCTGGATTTCGGGCTGGTAGGCGATTCTGCGCTTTCACGAAAATGGTCTCTCTGGCGTAGTTATTTTTCTAACGGCAGGAGCTATTGGAAGGATGGTGCTGCGCATGGATGTCGGTGGGATAATCTACGGTGCCGTTGTGGTAATGATGGCCTCCATGATGCTGATCTCCTCGTCTATTACTAAACTGCATGGAGATATAGAGCGATCGGAAATGTCCTGTAAACCTGGTTCGGATATCTTTACAGGAGTTGTTATTACCACTGATATGGGCTGGGCTATCACGGATGCAGATACTGTGGTGATGCTGCGTGTTGTCACTGTGGTGCTGGCAGTGCGGGAACTAATGCTGGTTTAAAGATCAATGTTGCAGGTGCTGCCAGTGCTGTTATTGTGGGTGCTGCCGATGCCGTTGTGATGGGTGCTGGAGTGCTGATGCTGGGTGGCTGTGTTGCTGATGTCGAAGGTCTAGCTAATTGCGGAAAGTCAGTTTGTTGTTGCTTGGTGCGTTTCGTTTTGAAAAATTTTTCCCATTGGAATCACGTTAATTGGAAGTCTACTTTCAAAACGTGGAGCGCGAATATCTATGTCCTCATTCTGTTCACCAGGTTTTAATGTCACAACTAACACACGATGTGTCAAAGATAATGCGTGTGTTACAATACCGAGTAGCTGAATACAGGTAGTTGCAGTCCACAGAGAATGCTCTTTGTAATAAATGGTTGTGATTGACGTGAAGAGTCAAGTCCGAGTTCCTGGAAAATGTACGCTTACACGGCTGAACATTCTGCTGTAAGGTTGTACATGGATACTTCTTTCCAAGATGAGCAGGTGCCCATTCTTCCGAGCTGTCAGGCAAGGTGAGCTCTTCCGCAAGCGACATATTATTCCTGCATGATATTGTTTTTGCGGAAACTGCACTAACCTAGTTTAAGCTTAACTCTTCATAACATTTCCTGGCCAATATAATAGATAATAAAGTAATAATAAGAAAACAACAGAATATGGGTTGCGACACGAAAGTAGCCTAATGCTTGATCTTCCCTAGTGTCGAGTTTGACGGGAAGACGAAGTTTCAACGTGCGCTTTCCTCTTTTTATACTTTTTGGTGACGTCATCGGACGGGGGGATAAATACACCCGAAAGTTTTAGGGTGAGTCGGTCCCACCAAATATGGAAATATTTAATTTTAATTCTCCTGGAGTCGGATCATATATTCCTTACGTAGGAAGGAGGTAAATATAAGTATAAAAAGGAAGGATAGTCGCTTTCATCCCCACTCGATGGAAAATCGAGTCTTCGGTCAACGTCAAAATCTGGAACTACTTATTCCTGTGGAAGCTCACCTTTGAATTAGCGTGAAGCGGTTTTTCAAGTTGGATGCTTATAAACTCGCCTGCTCAAATTTTAGGCTGGAAAGCCCGATTGAGTGTGGGAGAGAGTGATGATGTCAGCGGCTTGGTCCCGACTCACCAGATACGTGTAGGGTGGTTCTTTTGTTTATTACCTTTGATCCAATTTATTGGAAATTAGAAGTGTTGATCACGTGATTCGGAAACTTAGGCGATCTGTATGTAATGGTGGAGTTTTGATGCTGCTGATTATTCGTAGTTGATGCAAAAATGGAAAGATATGTCTTCAAAATTCTGTTCCTCAGAATAGCATCCCTTTATATGCGCGTGATCTTTTACATGCACCGCTTCTTGTGTGTAGTAGATTTATTCCAGCCCATGTTGATTAGTGACTGGAATATGTAGGTAAGATAATATTTGAAAATTCTCCGTGATGTTATACTGTCTAAGCTTTGATGCTGCTTCATCAACCCGCGCACTAATGATTTGTATACACGGTAGAACAACCGTGTTCTTAATTAAAACGAGGACAGTATAGCTGACTGTAATTTATTGTTTGGCTTAAACATCTCCATGTCCTGCGGACACCAAGTCTACTGACCCGCGAAGCTGGACTGTGTTTTCCGGGTGGGTGGACTGCCAAGCATCCTCCTCTGTGGGTAGGACTAGTCTCAGCCCACCTAGACTAAACTTACTTATCACAGTACAGCTCGGAAAATGTGTGCGTCAGTTTTACAATTCACAATACCATCGTTTGGAGATTGTTAATACAGTCATCCTGAGTGTCTGTGTCTCTCTCATGTTGGTGAATTTGATACGCATTTCTGCTTATCTCCAGATGACTCTTGCGCTGCTGTGAAGTGTGACGTTTTTATGGCAGCGACGTGGGGCAGCTACATGTGGGTGGTGTCAACTTTATCGAACATGATGTATTTCGCTCTTTAATGACCGAGTCAGAAGACGGGACAGAGTGACTTTAGAGTGCAGATGACCAAAAAGGGGGCTATCGTACTTGAATCAGATCATTATCAAATTTCCGTTCGGTAGCAAATTCCTACTTGATACTGACGACAGACTGCGGGTATCTTGCTCTCTCAATAATATTGACTGTTATTATGTGTGATTGACGTGTGATAGCTTAGCTGTTTACGTACGTCGTTTCCCGGGAGGGGCGGGAGGTGGGAGGCAGATGGCAAGTGGGGAATCCCCTGTAGCGCATACTGTAGATAGTGGCGGTGGTGTTCCTTCTTTCTGTATAATAAGTTTTCCGCAAACCAGATAAGGAGGTGTTTGCATAAAATGTTGACTCGTGTTGATGATGGTGGTGTTCTATTGTAGGGAAGTTGGGGTTGCTGTGCGATGCTGGCGTAATGCGATTTGGGCAGATCCAGGTTTCCAAGCTGGGGAATGCTGAGTCTGTTGCTATTACGGAAAAGTCGGATTGCGGAAAGTGATGAACTCCCCACATCGTGTGGGAGGGAATGTTGTGGCAAAGGTGTTTCTAACGTTTTTGATTATAAAAGCTAGGTGTTTGCTAATGATGTTGTTGATGATGTTGAATGTCTCCGTTATATCACTTCTATAATCGGGCATGTGTGTGGTGTTCGTGCAGTGATGAATTGACGTATCCAGCCTTGCGGGCAATTGTGTTCTGTATGCTCCTGGCCTTGTGTGTCTTGGTGTGATGTTCTGACTGCTCACGGGTGTGGGAGGGGCTTGGTAGGGCGGTTGTGGCCAGGGATGCCCGTTGGATGGAGAGGGTCATCTCCCATTACACGGCAGTTGGTACTCTGTCATAATCTTTAAGTACCGGGAATATTCCAGCCGAGAGTCTGCTGAACAGGCTGCTTCCCTGTCCACCACCAGCGGACGGGGGTTGACTGTGGTGCAGAATGCCACTTCCTCTGTAGCAGCTGACTTTCTCATATCTGAAGATTGACAGTCAACAGACGATGAGTTGAGTGTGAAATGGACAGGACCGATGAGGTGCGAACTTGGTGCATAGACGAGAGACACGAATTGGAGTTGGGATGGTGGTGTTATTGGATAGGATGCACCTTGGGATGGGGATGGTTTCGCGATTTGCGGATTTGCAGGGGTACACCGAGTTGTGCGGTTTTGCTGTTCTTCAAAACAAGCCAAGGCCTCATCAAGCCTCTTCACTTCCATGCTATGTATTACATGTTCCACCCCACAAGAAGCATGGTCCGGGACAGCCTCAGCTTCCGCTTGTAGTAACTCTATAATTGGGGTAAGAGCAGGAAGTGGGTGTGAATAGGAAGAGGTCGGCGGAACAACATTTCCGTCCTTCCCCTTGGACAGCACAAACGAGAAAGTCTTCAGATATTACTTCCTAGATCTTGTAGACACGCTCTGAGGAGGAAGAGGGCGAGTACATATCTCGTCCTCGTCGTCAGCGTTAGTCATATGTTCACCGGATGCCTGGCTTGGTAGGAGAGGGGTCGAACTGGCACCGTGGTGCTTGGGACTAACGTCGGGAATACTTGTTTCCATCGAGACATATGTCTGTGTACCAGTGTCACGTGGAATGCCAAGTCTGAGATCTGGCACTGGGTCGTCACTGACATAAAGTTTAAGTCGATCGAAGTGGATGACTGAGGTCAGGCCATCCGAAGCGCGGATACAGTAGGTCACCCCAGACTTCTTACCTACTACCACATAGGGACATTTCCAATGGGAACTCAGTTTACTAGACACACTTGCAGAACGTCACGAATCATGAACCCAAACCATCTTTCCCACCTCATACAGGTCTCCATGACCTCGCCGGCCGTGCAACGTTGTCTGACGCCGGTGTGCAGTGGATAAAGTTGCTCTCACTAGCTCATGGGTCTGTTCTATCTGCTGCCGCGTGAGCTCTACGTAGAGAGATGGTGAATTTTTCTCCCCTGTAATCCTTGGCATGGCCAGATCCAGGGGTAAGGATAATTCATAGCCTAACATTAACCGAGCAGGGTTATAACCCGTGCTGGAATGTATCGAAGTCTGGTATGCCATGAGCACATGTAGGAGTTGTAGATCCTAATCACGACAATCAAGGTGTGTTTCGTTAGTCAGCATCTCTGCCAGGGTTCTGTTGAACCTCTCTACCATCCCATCACTTTGCGGATGGAAGGGCGTTGTGCACGTTTTGACTATATGAAACAATTTGCAGAGCTCAGAGATCAATTGGCTCTCAAAATTATTTCCTTGGTCGGAGTGCAGTTCATAGGGCATGCCGAATCGGCAGAGCACATTGCTTGTTAGGACCTCCGCCACTGTGGCTGCCTCTTGGTCCGGCAAAGCAAATGCTTCAACCCACTTCGTAAAATAGTCTTGCAATACGAGGATGTACTTGTTTCCTTCATCCGGCGTATTCAATGATCTGAGCACACCAATAGCCACTCACTCCGATGGTGCACCAACAATTTTAACTGGTAGGGGTGCGGAATGGTGCTGGCCAACAGCGTGTCTTTGGCATGGAACACATTTGGTGATCCATGCCTTCACACTATCACGTATCCCAATCCAGTAGAATATCTGTTTTATCTGTTCTATCGAGGACGAGCTATCCAGTGCTATTGTGAAGTTGTTCAATACTAGTTTTACGATAACGCTCAGGGATCACTATCTGGTTATTAATGTAGAGAATGTCGTCTTGCATATGACACTCTCCAAATACTGATAGTAGTATTTTGCCATCGTGGAAAATGGTGTAACAGATTTCCATGTAGTTTGTTAGGTCTATGAACAACATTGAAGTTAAAGGCCTACATGGATTCCTGCCTCCTCGCTAGCTGGCCATCCAGATTTTTTAGGTTGCTGAGCCAGCGTAGTGGGGCGTGATCTATACACAGGGTAAATGGGCGCCCGTAAGAAAGTGTTTGTAGTACTTGACGAAATGAACCGCAGCTAACAATTCTCTCTTTCTACATTTTGTTCAGAGTACGCAAACCATAACCCAGTACCTGCTCTGTTCCATCTTCTGTGACCTGAGATAGTACTGCGCCAATGGCATAAGCCGATGCATCAGTGTATAAGATGAAATCGAGGTTAGGGTTAGGATGAGCAAGGATTGGGGTGGTCGTCAAGAGTTCCTTCACTATGACATCATAATCAATTGTGTTTTATGATTAATTCGATAACATCGCATGTGTACATGAGACTAAATCAAGTTTGTCATATTTCCTTTTTATTGTGATTCTAGGTTAATCAAATCGGAGTTTAAATGTAGTTCGGCCAGTTTTGAAACCCAATAGACGACATGTACATATCTATTCTTAAGGCGTTCCCTCACCATGCAAAGGCATTCCTCCAGCTTTAGAGGCATACTCCGGCCTGTCAAATGTGTCCCCGCGTCTTCGAAATTCGCCCCATTCCTTCCAAAGGTACCATCCTGTATCTAATCTCACATTTTGAATGATAACTAATTTGACTCAAAATTAGTTCAAAATATTCAAAAGATTACCTGTGTAGGTATGTTGAAATTGGGATTCTGAAAACTGGGGTTTCAAATTATAATAAATCAATCCCAACATGAGCAGAAGACGTGGGCGTGGCTTAGTTACATATGCGTATATAGCTGGATCCCTCTTTTCAAGCGGTTTCCGTGAATGGCCACTAAACGTCGCATTGCTGAGGAAATTAAAGACCAATATATACCACCAATGGCACAATCTCGTTCGTCATATTTTAATCTCAATGAAACTGCATTCTGAGAATGTACACAGCTTAAACTCACACACACGCACGCACGCACACACGCACGCACGCACGCACGCACGTACGCACGCACGCACGCACGCACGCACGCACGCACGCACGCACGCACGCACGCACGCACGCACACCTCATATAATAAACTTTAATATTCACAATTTGACGATGCCCCACTGCCTGGGTTAATTTTTACAGAGAGCATGCGGATTTACACTTAAATCAGCAAATGTGTTTTAATTATTATTATTATTATTATTATTATTATTATTATTATTATTATTATTATTATTATTAATCTGCGATAGCGCAGATTATTAAATTCACTCAGGATCTTTCTTCTTTCTTTCTTTATTCTTCGTCAAAAACCTTGGACCTCATCTCCTACATTTTACGTCCGGGAAACTCCAAACTTGGTCAACTTCTGCTACCCAGTCTGGAATAGTGCGCTATTGCATTTCCTTAGATCTGCCCAAGGGTTTTTGAGCTACTGACATTTCTGTGGGCAGAAATGACCCATAGGAAATGTATGAGGATTTTCAACATTGAGCTTTGAAGTTCGACTACACATACACTTTTCATCAGATCACTACCAGACTTTGTCAGGATGCTACCATTTGGTTACCTGAATGAGATGGCCGATAGGGTAGGCGCATGCCCATGTTAAAGGATACCCGCTGGGCTTCAAATTTACCAGGTTTCGTTTTTTGGCAGAAATGAACTCCTCATTATCCATTATCAGAGCAGGTCAATGGATACTTTAGCCGATACCTCGTGACATCCTTTCATCGTTCCTTCAACCTTGATTCATAGGCCCAGGTCGAAGGGCCTCAAAGCTACCCGTTTTCGTTTTTGACAGAAATGAACTCCCCATTATCGGAGAAGGTCATTGGACATATTAAACGACACACTTGTGTTTCCATCATGCCTAGAAAACATGCATAGGTGCGAGGGCACTCATTTGGCCCGGTGACTTGAAGTTACCAGTTTTCGTTTTTGGCAGAGATGAACTCCTCTTCATCAGAGAAGGTGAATGCCCATATTAGATGACATCCTGTGCCATCCTGTTATGATTCCACTACCCCGGGTCACAGACAAAGACAAGGGGGGGGGGTGGCACCCTTTGGGCATCAAGGTTGGCAGTTTTCGTTTTTTCGTGGAACTGACTCCTTCTTCGGAGAAGTTTAATGGGCATGGTCGAAGATGCCCTGGGACATTCTGTCATGCTAACATCGTCCCTAGGTCACATACACAGGATTGAAAGCCACTGCTAAGGCCTTAAAGTAACCATTTTTCGGTGTTTGCAAAAATAAAGTACCCTTCATCAGAGACGGTCAGTGGACATATTAGACGCTATAATGTGACATCCTTTCATGCATCACTCAACCTCTGCGCCGCAGGCCCGTCTGAAAGGGGAACCCCATGGGCCTCAAAGTTACCAGTTATTGTTTTGACAGAAATCAACTCCACGTGTCCAGACATGTTTAATTATCTTTTTAGAAGAGACCTTATGCTATGTCTTAATAGCCAGGCATCACAGATTTACAGTTACCTCAGTAAGTGTCTTCTAGTAATAGAATTGTAATCCTTATTACAATAGTATTTCCCATCAATGGACTGTATCTCCTTCAGATCTGTAGATTAGGGATCAAACTTTCGAGTTAGCCACTTTTCCGTTGGCAATAAAGTCCCATAGGAAATGCATGGGGATTTTCAGTATTCATATTTGAAGTGCAACTACACCCAGGGCGTTGAGAGGATCACAACCATACTTGGTTAGGATACTACCAGTCCGGCCATGAAGGGTTTGATTCATCTTGTGGGCTAATACCCAAGAGGAAGGGTGCACCTTCGGCATCAAAATTAACAGTTTTCGATATCGACAAGAAAGCAGTATCCTTCATGCAGTTTCAATGGACATAGATACCATGTGACATCCTCTGATGTTTATGTCACCTTTGGGTCATATAACCCAGGTGGAAGAACGTCCATTGGGCTTCAATTTTACCTGGTTTAGTTTTTGGCAGACATGATCTGCCCTTCATTAGAGGCCAATTAACATATTAGACGATGCCCTGAGCCATTCTTTCATGCTCCCATTACCCATGGGTCACAGGCCCAAGTGGAAGGACAGCCCTTTGGCATCAAAGTTGCCAGTTTCCGTTTGTCGTGGCGGAAATATCCCCAATTTCATCGAAGAGGTTCAATAGCTGTGGGATGATAGCCCGTGACCTTTTATTTTATCATTACACAGTGTGTCACACACCCAGGGGAAGGGCACCCTTATACTTTATGAAGTTACCAATTTTAGTTTTTTTTGCAGACATGACTTCCTTTATCAGAGAAATGTAATGGGCATATTAGAAGATACCACGTGGCATCATAATATGCTAGCATCACCGTTGGATCATATACCCATAGGGAAGGGCATCCCTTTGCCCTGAAAATTAAAATTTTTCATTTTTGGTAGAAATGAATTCCTTTCAAACTTGTTAAACTTCTGGTACCCAGTCTGGAATCGTGTGCTATAGCGTTTCTCCTGGATCTGCCCAAGGGTTTCAGGCTGCCCACTTTTCCGTGGACAAAAAATACCCAAACGTATGTGGATTTGCGGTATTGATATTTGAAGTGTGACTACACCTTGAGTTTTGATCCGATCACTACCATTCTTGGTAAAGATATTTCCAATATGTCATAGATCTGCTTGACACAGGTCCGAGTGAAAGGGTATGACCTGGACCTCAAAATGGCCAGTCTTTGTTTTTGGCAAAAATCAAATCTTCTTCATGAGAGTAGCTCAATAGACATATTACATGATACCATGTAACATCTTTTCATGTTTCCATAACCCTTGTGCCATATGCCCATGCGGAAGGACACGCATCGCCCTCAAAAGTACCTATTTCCGTGTTCACAGAAATGACTTCCCTTCATCTGAGAGTTCAGTGAGAATGTTAGAAGATAGTTTGTGAATTCCTTCAACGTTATCATCCTATGTCACTTACCCATGGGCAAGGGGCATGCTAGGAGATACCCTATTACATCCTTTATTGCTGTTATCATCCCTCGATCGCATACATACCCACGGAGAATGGTACCATTGAACCTCAGATTTAGCTGTTTTAGTTTTTGGCAAAAACTATCTCACTTTCATCAGAAAATGTCAATTGACATATTTGAAGTTACCGCGTGATATTTTGAAGCTAATCTCATCCCTGTGTCTTATATATATACTGAGCCAAAAAAGTTTAACAACTGTGAAGTTTGGTTTGTTGTGTTAAAACTATGCGTCCATTTATAACCAAATTTGCAGACACGTTTCGTCAATATAATGTCTCGCTGATCATGAAGAAATACACAGCATTTCTTGCATTTCTCGGCCGCACGCTTACTGCATGTGAAAATGCATTGTTCAAGAACTGGGCTACATTGGCGGGTAGCGAAGGCTAAAATTCACCATATTGCAAAAGCAGATACCGAACGTTAACAGAAAACGCTTAAAAGTGTACCCTACCGAACATGGGCCGCCGCCCAGGGCTACCCGAAAATCAGCGCCATGAAGCAATGGGAAGACTCGCTGCTGGGCAGAGCGTTCGCGCTGTTGCTCGACATTTTAATGTTCACACCTCAACCATTTCCCGTCTCCGCCAACGTGAGCAGGAAACTGGACATGGTAATGACCGACCACGATCTGGCAGACCGAGAGCAACAACACCACGAGAAGACCCCTACTTAGTGACGCCATCACGACGTCACAGGTTTGAGACCGCGCCGCGGCTGTCTTGTAACTTGCACACCGCTACCGGCACTACAGTACATGCACAAACTGTGCGAAACAGCCTCCATAATGCTGGACTGCATGCCCGTCGTCCACGTGTTGCTGTTCCGCGTACAGAATGTCATATCGAGAATCTGTTTGCATGGGCAAGAACTCACCAGCGATGGCATGCTCAACAATGGAGCCACGTTTTGTTCATTGATGAGTCAAGGTTTTGTATGGATGTGGCGGATGGTAGGCAACGGGTTTGGCGACGTTTAGGAGAATGGTATGATGCAGCCAACATCATTCAGCACGACATGTTCCGTATCGGCAGTGTCATGGTGTGGGCTGGAATCCATGAAAATGGCAAAACAGATCTTATTATGATTCGCAGAAATTTAACGGCTCAATGTTACGGTGAAGAAGTTGTCGCCCATGTTGCCATCCCTTTTATGCAGCATCATGCAGACTTTATGTTCCACCAAGACAACACCGTCCTCATTCAGCTAGGGTCACCATTGATTTCCTTGAGGCTAACAACGTTCCGGTGTTGGACTGGCCAGCGCAATCACCGGACCTATCTCCTATCGAACACGTGTGGGACATTCTTGGCCGTATGGTGCGTGAGAACCATCAACATCTTCACAACGTGCGGGAGCTGGAAGCTGCACTGCTCCAGGAATGGGATGCGATTTCTCTTTGTGACATCAGGTGCTTTATTCGAAGCATAGGAAACGTGTACGGCGTTGGTTAATGAGCTCGGAGGTCACAACCGGTGTCAGTGTCATTATGTAAAGTGGACCCTTCCGTTGAATGATGCCTTGTTAAAGGCGCGATGCTAGCATTACAGTAACAAGAGACTGTTGTTCAAATTAGAAAATAATATATTTGAATCAATTTATTGTTTTTGTTAAATAACATTTATACAGTAATATTCTCAGTGTTGCTAAACCTTTTTGGTTCAGTATATATATATATATATATATATATATATATATATATATATATATATATATATATATATATATATATATATATATATATATATATATATATATATATATATATATATATATATGTATGTGTGTGTGTGTGCGTGCGTGCGTGCGTGCGTGCGTGCGTGTGTGTGTGTGCGTGTCTTAACGTTCAAAGTTACCAGTTTTCGTTTGTGGCAGACATAACCTTCCTTTGATCAGAACAGGTCAATGGACTTACTAGATGATACACTGCACCATCCTTTCATGTTTCCATCACCCATGACCCCCAGGCCTAAGTTAAACGGGACCCAATGGACCTCAAATGTACTGCTTTTTGCTTTTTGAAGAAATCAGCTCCATTTGCCCAGACATGTTCAACTTTCATGTTAGAATAGACCTTATCTATGCCTCAACGGCAAGGCCTCGCTGATTTAGTTACTTCAGTAAGTGTCTTCTAGTTATTATTATTATTATTATTATTATTATTATTATTATTATTATTATTATTATTATTATTAAGATATCAATGCATTGTCTGTATTGGCACATGAACTCGGCCATTCCGTCGGCTTAGAACACTCCACAGTATCTACTGCACTTATGGAGGCTCTCTACACGGGACGCATGGACCTTCATGATGATGACAAAGCTGGCATACGAGCAATGTATGGTCAGTATAACAAGTGTATAAAATCTCGAAAAGCGAGCACTGTCCTCTATAGAGATGGGTTGAGCCAATTTTAATTTTTGCCTGATTGTTCTCAGACTGTATATATTCATGCACACGCTGATAGTGTAGAGTTCATAAATAAGTTACCACGCTTCCGAAACAAAAACAGAAATATGTTGTTTCGTAAGAAATGTTTTGTTGAATATTTTGAACATAATTGAAGTTGAAGCTCTATCTTATCAATCCAAGTATGTTCATAATACACAACAATACGTGTTATTTTGTTTTGGAAGCATGTTAAGATATTTCTGAGCTACATGTATATCATAGCCTTGTGCTCAGTGGTACGAGCACGTGGATTAATTAATCGTGCAATTGGTCATACCAATTTTTCTATAACAGAAAATAGTAACCATTTTAACATTAACATTAAAAAAATCAGAAATTAGTATGCCATATGATGTAATTTGCTCAATCTTGAAATGATTTGACAATTTTAACAGTTTAAGGAATAGCCAATCAGCCGTGAAATAAGTTTAACACATTAATGCTCAAATTTGTTTCAAAGAATTTCACCTTTCTGGTAGAAAATGTCCATTTACAGATCAAGATATTAGTTTTAAAATGTATCACTGGGATACATCATTCAGGGCACATATTTATTTGGTACGGTTAAAAAAATAATCTCTTTGTTTGCAAATGAACATTTCACAAGAACATGGCAGAAATCATTTTTGGACAACAAAAAGCTTAATTAACTAGCTCCTATATATATAACTAGTATGCGATTGCTTAATATATACCAACTTACAATAACATTTGTAGGATTTATCCTGCAAGCGGTCAGCCAGCAGCACGGAGGTGTGACTTTAGAAATCACAAAAAGGTCAACAATCTTGGAATTAAAAAATTATTAAATGGCTTGAAATGATCAAAGGACATAGGGCCAGATGCAATACATGTGTAAATACTCAAAGAACTCAACAGACATGTTAAACACCCCATCTCATCTTTTTCTGCAGGCCCTAGATAAAGAATTTGTCTCAGCTAAATGGAAATCAGCAAACATTTGTCCCATATATAAGAAATCATCCATTCCTTACCAAGCAACTATAGACCAGTGGAACACATCATCTGCTCTAATTTTATGATCAATTTTGAACAGAATAGAATTCTAACTCAGCAACAACACACCTTCAAATGTCACAGTTGTGTCATCAATGATTGGGATCCCTCTCTTGATAACCGAAAACAAGTGGCTATTTTTATTCTCGACTTTGAAAAAGCTTTCGCTACTATTCCATATGGACTCATGATCTTTAAATTGCATAGCTGTGGTGTGCCAAAACCATATTAAGGTGGATCGACTCATTCTTAATGGGTCGCAAACAATGTGTAGTAATCAATTGTGATCAATCATACGTTGCCGAGGTTGTAGCTGGTGTATATCAAGGAACAGTGTTGGACTCAATGCTGTTTTCAGTCCACATGATACAGTCCAGGACATTTCCGCAGAGAT
Organism: Chaetoderma sp. LZ-2023a; assembly: GCA_034401795.1. NCBI lineage: Eukaryota > Metazoa > Mollusca > Caudofoveata > Chaetodermatida > Chaetodermatidae > Chaetoderma > Chaetoderma sp. LZ-2023a. Next base: position 33,084,311 of record CM067370.1, on the reverse strand, counting down.
CAGGCAATTCACCAACGAATGTGTATGTTACCAGGAAATTAATGACCCGAAGGACTGCGAAGCACTCCGACAAGACATACACATGTTAGGTAATTGGGCTACGTCTTGGGAAATGCGCTTGCAACCACAACACACTGCGACATGATATGCCTCGCCAGAAAAAAAACCCCATCGAATTTGACTACAATGTAAAAGGAACCAACCAAAACTTTCTTTCATCATTAAAGAATTTGAGCGTCAAAATACATATGCATAACAGTGATATGCAGCAGATCGTGCAGAACGACTATTGCAGAGAAATTGATCGTTTTGTTCTAAAGAAATCAGACAAGTACACATGGAACTGATTAGACCAGTTTTGGAATATGCAAGTACAGTTTGGTACCCTTATCAAATAAAGTTTCACGACTCACTTGAAAATGTGCAGAAATGTGCAGCTAGATTTATAACCCCAAACAATAATGGAAAATGCAAAACCCCAGCATTGAAAGACAGATGGAAACTTAGCTGCCTTATCTTGTTCTTGCAAATGTATACAGCAACAAGCAAGGCTACCATTACGCAGTCTACAGAAGCCAATTTGGAAAAGCAAACACACGCACAACAACCACTTCAACCACATGTATGTGACAACCAGCCTTAAAATTCAGCTTTATTCCTAACAGGATAATGGATTGGAACAAACTATTACAATATCTACATGGCTCAGAAATCTCAACAAATTGCTATTGAATTTACAGAAATAATTCGAGGGAAACAACATATTTAATTTATTTACTTGATAATTGTGTGGTGGAGGAATGCACCCTGGATGTGTCGCCGTAAGGAAGCAATAGCAAGTTCAAGATCAAGCCCATCTGCACTGATTTTAGCCAATCACAAATAGTATTTTGTAAATTCTATCGAAGGTGACATGAACATAGAAAAGTGTTATAGCGTGGCAAATGATGATTTTATATAATATAATGATGCTTTTCTATAACATAAATGAAATAGATATAATTGCACATTTTCCAATTCCTAACAGGGAAATTCCAACACGGAAAGTCATTTACTTCAACTTCCCTTGGGAATCACCGATTAACGCCATCTTGTACATAGGTGATGTGGTATGACGTCACCGCGTGAATAATATTTTGATATTGCAGCATTGATAGCACAGTACAACTCATTCGTACACCATCGTCTTAATGGTATGCAAGATAAATACTAGGGTGTGTTAAAGTAGAACTTGAGCAATGTTGATGTCCAGCTTCGCGTCACTGTAGTAGATGCTAGTTTAAATGGTCGTTCACAAGTTCAGCATGTTGGTGTCAATCGAGTCTGGTTTACAGTAGACTGTTTCTTGGCCTATTAGGCTAAGGATTCATGGCCTCGTTGCACTCTCAACACTTGTGAGCAATATCGCCTGCTTGGGCACAATTATTACAGACCGTCGATTTCTTGGTCTTATTCAGTTGGCCCTTCTTCTAATTCTGTCCGTTCTTCAGCCGTTGCATTTTCGTATGCCCCTCTGATCTCAGTTGAAGCACCATATCTGTTTCTTCATCTCTTTGTGGAGTTCACATATCATGGTCCAATTGGTGATATAGGCCACATCAACTTGCTACACAAGTCTAATGCTGTTCATTGCAGATATACACGATTTTAATCAATCACACACCTCCATAGGAATGTGTCCGTCGCACAGTTGGATATGACTGATGTGGTCACGTTGTATGCCATGTATAATGCGGCTGTCCTCCAGCTGAAATGAATTAGTTCTAATACTATTTAGTTGATCGATTGCTATACATAGCTGGTATGGCATCTGTGTTTGGTACTACAATTCCCCTATGTTTTTGTCTGACTGATCAGACATCGAGATTGAATATAAACATAGAGTTACTGACACACCACTCGTAACCAGACTACGAGTTGCTTAGAAGGATGCTGTTGTGATCACATAGTTGCCATTTACGTAGTGATATATGTACACAATGTTGAATTGCTGGCTGCACTGTGAGGTGCATAGATAACAGTGTTACTACCATGACATTAATTACAATATACTTGAATGGTGATTTTAGCGATGGTGCCTGTCTCTCTGTTCTGTGATATATGATTGGTTAGTATTAACAGTTTTGTGTCACAGACAATATCCGGGTATGAAGTAACAGTGTTGCTAAGGCATTGGAGAGTTTGCATAGATTTACCATGCTGGATTCTCGGAAAACTGACCATCCTTTGTCATTCATATTATTTAGGTACTCACAATTGTTAATGTTATTCTAGAGTCTACATATCTATGCGATCCCAATGCATAAGGTAATTTACTCTGCAGGACGAGGCACTGAAGAATGGCGGGCTTCTAGTAAAGAATTGTTGAGTTCTGATGCTGACCATGTGCTCGGGGTTATGATCAGAAAATTAAGCGCCTGGAATGAGATTGCATTGTTTCCTAACACTGACTAGAATTTCCGTTAGATAGAACTAATTGGACTCCTAGCACTTGTTTCAATTAGTACGCTAATTTTACAACTTTGTATATTAAATGAAAGCTTAGAAGAAAGTAATGGCAATTTAAAAAGATGCAAAAAGTTATACAATATATACATACATATCAACAACTCCTATTGAAATATTCTAAGTCTAACAATCACGTTAACAATATGGTCATCAGGCGGCCGAGTGATGCACAAACAATGTGCTTTGATCTTATATAGGAAAAGACACAACGTAAACACTTTTCTCTTCCTATTCTAACTCCTCCAATGTGCAGAGCTTGTTACATTTAGTGGATCATTGCAGGCTAAACAAGCTCCACGAAGACGAGTTCAAGATTAAGTCTTGGAGCAAATAATTAATGGATTAATCTTGTTCAATATACTTGAGCCCTGCCCCAATGGACCTTTCCATTTTTAGCCATGCCCGCACATCACTAGCTAAGCTCCACCCACACCTCGCGTGTTGGGATTGATCGACCCCCACATGCCCTAGCTATCAATTTCCTGAAACTATACAGGAAAGCTGTTGAATATTTTGTAACTAATTTGACTGCGTGCTGTTTCTGCCTATGGCAGTCAAATTAGTTTCAAAATATTCAACAGAACATGTATTAAATTGTAAAAGCAAACAATTTGTACAACAACGCATAGACCGTCTTCAAATATGTGTTTGTGACGTATTTATCGACGTCATTAATGACGTCATTCGTTATGATGTCATTGTACACATCACGCAGTTCATTAGGATGTCATATGATGGGTGGGTAAGGTGAATTGGTTTGCAGTTGAAGGTTTAACGACAACAAACCTGTTATGACAAGCGCACCAAACTAGCATACGAGGCATAGTTTCCTCTCCCACTTCTATTTGTCAAGCGGGTTATACATTTACTTCTGAACTTACATGATTCATTTAGAAGAGAGGATATTCATTTCGGGACTGTGTAACTAACCATTTTCACAATTCATTCTCAGCTTGATCACTGATCTGTCACACACCATGTCCACGTTACTGAGTTTCACAGAAACTGGTGTAGACCGTAAAAGTCAGCATACGGAGAACTGGCTGATTACACCATTTCCTGATCCTTAATGAATATATCCCATCTATGTATTACTAGCATCCTACAATAACATCGTCACGGTGATGTACCTCAACGATGCCATTACCAATTCGTTCCTATACTACAGATAAAGACAGCCCGGGTATGTTAAACTAACAACGATTTATCAACCAAGAGCAATTACTTGTGATAATGGCTAACATTGATGAACATTGCTGAACAATCTGAATGGCGGCGCTAAATTTTAGTCATCTTGCTGAATCCTATTTGACATACGTATTATAACAACAACTAATTTACATCGATGAAAACCATAAAATCCTAAAATGGCTAAAACAAACTATATCATAGAGGTATTAATATACCATTTCCACCATACTCCAATATTCGTGGACCTAATAGACAGTTTATTCTGTCATCCCATTCTCATTCTCGTCTGTTCACAACTCTGTGACAAACCATATACAAATTGCACATACTAGATGACGCCGATATAGTGGCAATATGATGATGACATACGTGATGAATATTCACATCTTAAATGGGAAGAGTTATGTTACTAACTGCCAGTATTTTGTATTGTACTTATTGTGCGTTTATTTATACTGCTGAGACCGATCTCAATATGGAATACTCATACCATAGGGCATAGTAGTACGTGCTTGCATGAGTATTCCATATTGAGATTTGTCTCAGCTGCACAAATAAATTCAAAATAAATAAAATACAACATACTGGCACCTAGTAACCTAACTCTTAATGATACCCCGGTACTGCATTAGTGCAAGCTACGTATATGTTGAATTGGTGTGTTTCGCTACGCGAAATTATACCAACGAGGGGCAGTACCAAAGAGGCAACATAAGGACATATTCTAATAGAAAGCATACCTAATAACATAGGGTATAGTAGTAGTAGTAATAGTAGTAGTTGTAGTAGTAGTAGTAGTAGTAGTAGTAGTAGTAGTAGTAGTAGTAGTAGTAGTAGTCGAGTACTTTTCTATCATATTTTTCTATCATATTGCAAGGTGAGATAGGATTTTTGTTGGGCTTATCAACGTTCTTTTATTGCAGGAGATGAACACACTGATTGGAATACTGCTGACTCGCGAATAAGTGAGAGCTGTGTGGACCGCTCCCCTGGATACCCCGCACCTACATCTTCCACTACATCAACACCGACGTCATCACCTACAACAGCAACGACACAATCATCAACAACGTCGGCAGCTGCAACAACGGCGACCACAAAAAACCCAACACCAACACCAACACCAGCAACAACAGCAACAACAGCAACACCAACAACATCAGCAACAATACCTGAGTCTCTTCAATGTTGTTTCAGCTTTTGGGGTTTCTGCTGGTGGTATTGCTAGAGAAATATTTGTGCAAGCACAAATCTACACACACACACACACGCACGCACGCACGCACGCACGCACACACGCACGCACGCACACACGCACGCACGCACGCACACCCACGTCAGATGTATGTGTATGTTAATGTAAATCTGTGTGCTTATTAAATTCCACATGTTATAATATCCTAAGCTGATGCATTTACCAGTATGGTTACAAAACAGGTTTTAAAGTGAAGCTCAGCTGGCGATATAGCACTGTTCCATGTAACGCATTTATCATCGAATTTGTTCAAGACAAGTTCTATTTCCTTATAGAAGATGTCTACTTACAGACCATGAGAAGACTCTTTGAAAAGTTCCTACTGGAATGACTGGATCGGTTATCGAGCCAGTTATTCCAGTGGTACATTAAAAAAATGCAAATTGACATTTTCTATGAGAAAATAAAATATTGGTAGAAATTTTCTCCGTGCCTCACTCCAATCTTGCAGGGACAATAGTCAGGTGATGCAGAATTATGAAAAACAAATGAAGAGATAGATTTATACATATTTACAATTATGTTAAAATATCTGCAGGATATGCCACACGTTTTAGAAGTTTCCTCCATAGGCCAACTCTCCAGACAACATCAAATACTTTTTCGAAATCTACAAGCAGCATTACGCTTTTTTCTTTTGCAAAAATAATAATTCTGAAATAATATGCAGTGAGCAATTGTTATCTAATGTAGATCTGCTTTCCTATATCCAGATTGCGATTCTGTAATAATTTCATGATCTTCTGTACATGTTTTTAATCTGTCATTTAGTATACATGTGAACCGTTTCCCCAAACAGCTTAATATAGTTACTAAGCGGTAATTAGATTGTTCCAGTTTGCTACCTTTCATTTTGTATAATGGTATAATTTGACCCGGAGTCCTGTTTCAGGGATAATTCCGGTATCAAAAACTGGATTAAATCGTTTTTCATGTATAGGTAACACAATATAAATTGTGGATTTAATATACTCGTTTAGAATACAATCTATACCGCTGATCTTATTATTTGCGTTTTTTCTGTGTTGCTTTCCTTATTTCGTCTGTAGATGTTAGTATATCACGCTTGATACATGCTGTTATATCTAGCTCTGCTGACTCGAGTTCACCTTCCTAGCTCCCTTCATTTATGTTCTTAAAGTGTTGATAGAGGGTGTTCACGTTGATTTTTCCATCGTCGCCCTCACATTTACTTTTACTGTTTTCCAAAAGACGTTGGTATCGTATTCACGCAACGCCATTAGTTTTCCCTTGTAGTTGATTTCGAGAAATATCGGCGTATATTTTAACTGACAATGTATACCTTTACTCGCTTGTTTCAGACGCTGTCTATTATATTATGGCCTTTTATTAATGTAGTTTCTTTCTTGGCTTCCTTGCACTTTTTTCGTTTTACTGCTTAAAACAAGGCTTATATTTTACTTTTAATTTGCCCATATACATTCTTTTAATTCCAACCGTTTTAACCGCACTCCTGCTAAATAGTTCACTTATCATATTTACCATTGCATTCAAAGTATGTTGTGGGTCTATATTTGTAATGTCAATTCTTGTGTTAAAATTTTCATTCGCTGTATTTAGATCTATATTTTGAACGAACTTGGATCTCTTAGTTGGTACCCATATTGTATTATTAATTATTATTATTATTATTATTATTTATTGCTATGATCAATACACAGTGAATGTCAGCAGCGACAGTAGTAGTTTTAGCAGCAATAGTATCAGTGTCACCAGCACATGCTATATCAACAGCAATAGTACTAGTAACAACAGCAGTGGTGGAATACGCAGTAACATTCGTGGTAGCGTAATCAGTAGCAGCAGTAGTAATTGCGATTGTATCGCTATTGTTTTTAATGTTTCGTTTATGTAGAAATGGCATAGAATCATAGTTTGATATGTTAATTTGCCGGATCATTCTATCAGTACATAAGTACTCACGCGTGTGGGTTCTGTTACATTATTATTAGTGTATTAGTGTGGTCATATTCAGAGGGATTACACATATATTGCTGGCGCTTGTAATCTTGGTTTGATGCATACAAATTGCCATTTAGTTGTAGTGTTATATGCCGAGTGGTGAGCTAAATATAAGAACGATGCAATCAGTGAACAACATCCGTTTTCAGAATTTTTAATTTAATCTTTAGCATACAACAAAATAATATGTATTTCCAGGTCCTGAAATTCATGATTATGCCTTTGACCAAGATCCAAAAATTTGCCAAAATCTAAGGTAATGGATTCTACTGACACGGTAATCCCTGTATGGTAATGGAGGAATCCAGTTTTAGCTATGCCCATCCAATATTTAGTTACGCTCCACCAACACATCGCCCATGTTGAGATCGATCGATCGCTGAACTCTCTGACTATCAACTTCCAGAAGACTATACAGGTAAGTTGGTGAATATTTAAAAAAACAAACAATTAGTTTCAAAATATTGAACAAGATTAGTAGTATATAAAATATGGTTCATAAATAAAATTCCACTGCAACTCCACTACAAGAATAGCATGAGCCAGCTCCAGCACGGGATGGGCCCACCTCCACTTCTGAGTTGTGTCTGATAAGCTGGAAGCTCGCTGTTCTAGGTGAACTCCCTGTTCCAGAGGAGCCGCAAACACAACTCGAGTTGTGTCTGATACTTTGTCGGCTCTCCGGGCCTGTTCCAAGTGAGCGTGCTGTTTTAGGTGGGCCTCAAACGCAACTCGAGTTGTGTCGGATACTCTATCGACTCGCTGTTCCACGCGAGCGAGCTGTTCCAGGTGAGTACGAAACGGAACCCGAGCTGTGTCTGATACGCCGACGGCTCGCTGTTGCATGTGAGTTCGCTGTTCCAGATGAGCCTCAAACGCAACATGTGTTGTGTCTGATACCCTGGCGGCTCGCTGTTCCAGGTGAGCTACAGTTGTGTCTAATATACTGGCGGCTCGCTGTTCCAGGTGAGCTACAGTTGTGTCTAATATGCTGGCGGCTCGCTGTTGCATGTGAGTTCGCTGTTTCATGTGAGCTTCAACTGGAACTCGAGGTGTGTCTGATACTCTTGTGGCGCACTGTTCCAGGTGAATTCTTTGTCCCAGGTGAGCTTCAAACGCAACTCGAGTTGTGTCTGATACGCTAGCAGCTCGCTGTTCCAGGCGAGCTCGCTGTGCCAGGTGAACCCGAAACGCAAATCGAGTTTGTTTGATAATCTGGCGGTTCGCTGTTCCAGTTGAGCCCGAAACGCAATTCGAGTTGTGTTTGATACTTTTGATATGTCTAAAAAATTTATATGTACGGTTTCTTCTTCTTGTGCTCATCTTTCTCATGACAGTAATCATAGACTGTTTTCCTTATTTTGTGCATGAAAGCTACAGTGGTCATCAAACTGTCTCTGTTTCCTCTGATCTCTTCAACTGGTACTTTAATAGGCCAGAAGCTTCTCCTAACCTGTTCATTTCGCTGGCAGTGCTGCAAGCGATGTTCAGCTGTTTCTTTTGCCCACTGACCCTCACAAAGTGCAGAATCTGTAATCTTGAGGCGTTGAAGATGGGCATTGAGACGATTGTGACCAGTCCTCAATCTGAAGATACATGTCTGATCCTGCCTACTGAGGCTGTCTATTGTATCATTATGCTGTTTGCTGGTGCTTCCTGTGGCTTTAATGATATGATTCAGTTCTTCAACGTTAACCTCACGGTTGAATTGTTCTTTGTTTGACCAATCCGTAGCCAGTTGATCAGCTTTCTCATTTCCTGATATGCCACATTGCGTGTGGATCCACTGTAAATTGACATTGTTCTTCTTGGCCAGTTGTGTAATATTTTCATGAATTAAATCTGTGCTTTCCTTTCCACGCTCCAGCGCATGGAACGCTGAGTGGGAATCTGTCAGGAAGACAATATTTTCATTTCAGGTTTTACGTGTATCAGCTTTTGGCTAGCTAAGATAAGTGCCTGGATTTCTGCAGTGTAATTGCTACAGTGCTTCCCTCTTGACAATCATGAGTCTGTCATATCTCCATATGGAAACCGAATATGAGCACCTACCATCCATCACTCTGCCTCAGGGTAGTGTTCTGCAATTTGACTCTATGCAAGAACATGGTGTGTCACCTCTGGCTTTCAATCTTTGGAATCGAGGGCCAGATTGAAATTGTGTTCTCTATTTCAGAAGTTTCCACGGTTCCCTCTCAGAGATAGCCGTTATGTTTCTACATCTGGAGAAGATATCTGCCTCTCTACTACTTTCACTTTTCTTCGAAGTTAATAAAAAATTATTTCTCTTGAGCCTTCATCTAGACATTTGGTGAGTCGGCATATGCCTGGGATGGTGAGACATCAATTTGAATTTCTCGTATTGATTCTCGGCCTTGATATCTCATCACTGCTGGTGTGGCTGGATATTGGTAAGTTCTTCCATCGCTGCTATCGGAGTCGTCTGTATAGACCCTTTTTATGATCCGAAGAGCCTGCTTGTGTACCTTATCCAATGTCTGAAGGGTGCTTGTAGCAGCTGTCATCAATGATGATAAGCTGTATTCGATGATGGCCTAACTGATCCAGAGTAAACCTGTTCCAGAATTTCCATGTTAGTTCCCCATTTTGTTCCAATGAGCTTCCGCATGACTGGCAGTCATCGCTTGGCCATGACTTCAGCTTTTCTGATGTGCACCTTCCAGGATAGTCTTTTGTCAAATGTCAGACCAAGGTAATTTGCTTCATCCTCAAAGTGCAGAACTGAGTCACCAAATTTTAGACTTGTGTTGTGCTCCTTTTTAGTGGACAGTGTGAAGAGAGTTGTGGCTGTCTTCTCTTTGTTGATCTGAACACACCATCTTGTAACACAAGAATTGAGGTGCTCAATTGTGAGTTGCATGCGGTAATTGGCTGTTGACACATACTCCTCACTGCTCTACATCACAAGATCGTCACCATATAGTGCAGCTCTGACCCCCATTGGAAAGTTCTTCACCAGATCTGTGATGAATCTTGTGAAGAGGGTAGGAATAACGATACAACCCTGAGGTACGCCATGTCGCAGCAAGAGTTTCTTGCTGCTCGTCCCATTCAGCTGTACTGATGCATTTCTGTTATGGAGAAACTGGCATATCGAGCTGTACATTTTTCCTTAGATATCACTGTTCCTGGGCATTTGAAGGAGTCTATGCTTCCATACTGTATCAAATTCCTTCTGTAGATCAACCCACACAGTGGTGATATGCTTTTTTCTGTCGGAACGACTCCTCAATAGACTGTGGCAGGTACGTTGTTTGATTCTCAGTAGATCTACACATTCTGAAGCCATCCTCTTATCCGCTAAAAGATTGTTGCTTTCAAGATTGGAGTTTCGTTTGGATTTATTCCATGGCGTTGTCAGTACAACTAGTCAAACGGATAGGTCAGTTACTTGCAGCTTTGGATGTATTCTTGCCTTTGTACAGGGTTCATATTGGCCTCTCTCCAAGACTGGGGCAACTCTTATGTGTACCAACTGTGGTTGCAAATCTCCAAAAGCTTGCACATTCCAATAGGGCCCATATTCCTCAACATCTCATTGGTTATTCCATCTGGTCCAGGAGATATCCTGCTTTTCAGAACTTTCAAACTTCTCCAACTCGTTGATGGTCAGAAGCTCCTCCATTCCCACGGCATGTGTTTGTGTCTCTCGTTTCTCATTTGCAGACTTCATTGCAGCTTTTTTTACAACTTACTGTGACATCTAGATTGCTTACCTTCTGAAACATACAAGCAAAGTGTTCAGCAGCAGCATCTCCATGTTTAAATTTCACAAATCTCTTCAAGAGCTATGCTCGGTACGCTGCTGTTTTCATCGTCGACCTGCTTCACAGGCCTCCAGATTTTGTTTGTATCCTTCTCAAGATTTAAGCTTGAAGTTTTATTCTCTCCACTATTCTCTAATGGCTCTGACTTTGGCTTCCAGATACATTGCCTTGGATTGTTGGAGTCTCACATGGTTGCTTCTGTTGGCACATTTTCCGCAATTTCCCTTGCGTTGGACATTTCGCCGTGTAACATTTGCAGAGATGTACTTCAGTGAGGTCTGTAGTTTTTCCTGCATCCCCTAGGAATGGTTTGCGAGCAGCAAGGCGTAAAGCAGAGTTAAGCGCTTTAACAACTTTATTGATGTTTTGGTTTTTAACATCAATGTCGTTTACCAATCTGTCACTCTCTTTCTGATATAATACCCAGTGTGCTGTCTTATAATTCCATCGTGGGGTCAGATTTCGGCCGATCTCAACATCCGTGTTAATGGTAATGAAAACAGGGCGATGATGTCTGCCTCCAGGTTGTTCCCTAACAATAAGCAAATATTTTTGACATAGATTTTCTGTCGAAAATGCTAGACCAGGAGAACTTGAGGTATGCGACCATCTTGGGTAGAATGTAGGGGGGGTGTGTGTGTAATTTTCCTTGTTCACGAAAATCAGCATCTGCTCATCCATCCAATTTCCAATGTCCTCACCCCACCTATCAGTAGAATAATAGCCCCATAACTGAGAATAACTGTTGTGATCACCAGCAACGATAGTTGAATCTGGGTGAACTGGGACTTTTCCGAGATTCAATGGTTGATTATTAGGGCAGTAAAGTTGACAACAGTGATAGCGCATTTCTCTGGAATTATCAGATTCTTCTGTTGGCATTTAAATGAGGTTCTTGGATACACGCCACATCTACGCCATTCTCCTTGATAATTAGGCTACGTTATGGTTTATTTTTAAAAACTCCTTCAGCATTCCATTGCATGATAGTCAGCGGTTTGCTTAGTTGTTCTTTGTGTTGGACAACCTTCATCCTTTTTCTCCAAGGGCTACAAACATTACCCCCAGTAGATTGGGTGGCCCCCTTCGAGGCGGGCGGGTATGTGTGTGTGGTGGGTGGGTAGGTGGCGGTGGGTGGTGGGTGGCTGGGGTGGTGCTGCAATGCCTGGCGGGAACTCATACAGCGAGCACCATGACTGATATTCATAATATTAACTGTCATGAAAGATGAGTTGTTTAGTGCGATGGTTGGTTACTCGCTGCAAATACCTGACTTGATACCCAGATAAAGTGTTACACCCTGCACCCGACCCAAGTTAAATCTTGGATCTAATTTGAGGCCTATCCCTTGTAGCAGGGGATGTGTAAGGGGTAAACATGTCTGCCGTCTCCAGAAGCTAATGAGAAATAACGCACACACAAGTATGTCCTGATTTGAGATCCAATATTTAACAGGGACCGGTGTTATCTATGACGGGATGTGTGTTTAGCTAGCCAGATTTCAAGATAATGGCTGATATCAGACACAACTCAAATTGTGTTTCGGGCTCACCTGGAACAGATGCTAAGATCACACAGAGTAAGTCTTGCAGTAAACAGATTTAGCCTGAAAACTAACACAAAACTAATTATATGACGTTTTTCTGATTTTCTGACTAATAATATGTTCAGCACTCAAATCTCAATGGGACTGCCTCAACCTCCCCCTAAAGGCAATGCCTATATACACCTATGATATGTGCTGATCTGTCTTAGTGACCAACTGTCTTTAGTGACTACCTTGCGTAATGGTTGGAGCTGTAACCAGCACGTCACGAGGGCTGCATTCTTGTATTTTCATCATGACATGAGTTAGTAGTAGAAGAATGTCTTGATCAGACAGCTCAAAGAAACACATAGTCACGGACGGTGTCACATTAGCATGATGGGATTACCCACAGGCCCTTCCACCTGCCTTGGCAATGCTCACTTGGCAGAATTCTAGAGTGCCTACAATAATCTGGTATATTCACATGTGACACATAGGATCTGCTGTTGGTCGAGTGCTCTCGGCCGCAGACAGCGCCACCCCACCCTTCCACACCACAGAAGTGGGAGACAGACGCAATCTCCTCACGGGTTTGGAAGTGGTCATAGATGTGTTCCCTTAAATGGTCGCGATAGGGGTTATACTGAGGCTCATCTCCGAAGTGTGCCATCTTAGCATCTAATATCATGACTGTCTCTGAGGCAACCAATGTGTGTGTGAGCAGCACTAGAACCAATATATTGGGTCTATATGGAGGGGTATACTAAAGAGAGTCAACACGGTAAAGAAACGCTATGTCAGATCGAGGCTTGTGCTAGCCTCGATGCCGAACTTCATCCCGGCGTCGGCGCGTGTTAACTGCTTCACTTTCCATTTAGCTAGAAGCCACAGTTCTATCACAATATGGGATGTCTCTGGCCTGGTGAGCCCGATACGGTTGAGCAGCTTCACCGAGGCCTTCGTCTTCGAGAAGTGTAACACACCCTTTTTCTGCAGGATGCCCTCCTGAATATTGTTAGCTTCCTTTGGTCCATCAAAGGGGCATCGCAGCGGAAACTTTCCTCCAGTGAGCCCAACCCTATGACCCACCACAAGTAGGGTTGTGCAACCATACCCTATATAGGCCAGGAAAGATGACCGGCGGCTATAAGATTCAGTACCATGGCAAACTTTTTCACAACAATAGAGAATTTGGCTACTTTAAGGTCAATTACTGCTGAGGGCCTATAGAGTGGCAACCAGGGTCTACACTTTCCTTCAGAGTCAAGGCGATACCACACGTCATTCTTTCCGAACATGATCTGCAGACACTTTGCCAGGGTCAACAGTATACCAAGAGAAAATAATGGCTTCATCTTATATTATCGGTTTCATCGGAGCATATAGCCATGATGATTGTCTGGTTAATGCTCCGAAGGGGTGAGGATGTGAGCAGACCACGTCTGGTGGGTGGAGGGGAGATGCAGTACCATGTAGAATGGGTTCGGTTCACGCTGGCTCAGCGTTCCACAACATACACACATGCCACCGTACTGCATCCGCCGCCGGGCAATGCTTGTCACAGCTCACTAACAGATGTGGGGCAAGACATGAAAGAATATCTGCCACAAGTGAACAGCAACGTGTGGAACGTGTTCAGCCCCAATCTGTTCACGTCCACATACCACCTGTTCGACAGCTCGACCATTACCCTGTATGCCAGCACAGATGTGTCGTCGGGTGCCCATCTAGAGTTCACGATGCTGCTACTCATGGACCTGTCAACATGATTTCAAAACAGACATATCTGACGTTTACTGAGCTGTTGAAAGAGGAGATAGACAAGCCACTCCAATCACACACCTTCTGTGTGGTACAGATATGAGTACCCGAAAGGTTTTGTCGACAAGATGGTGAGCGACTACAGCAGGAGTTGTGGTATCAACAGAACACCAGTATAACAGGGAGATGGCATGGCTATATAGCAAAAGAATAGACCACGAAATGGAAGAGGCTCCTCGAGGGGAGCACGTGAGAGCCGTATGTGCATGATGTGGACCTCATGAATGACGAGTGTGTAGAGATGACGTAGAAAGCGTATGCCGGGAACTGGAGGGGAGGGTGTGTGTGTGTGAGTATAAACAGAAGAAAGCAGCGCAACATCACGAGTACTACTGAAGGGATAAGGTAAAGTTCCAGATGCCATAGCTCAGAAAGCTACTAGCACTGCTGGTGCTGGACGACTGCTGCCTAAGAGAGGTATTTCGCCACACCTATGAGCGCACACGCTTCGCCCAGTTAGGCTAGAGGAATCCTATGGTGATAGAGCGATGGTTCGAGGTTAAACCATATATATATATGGCCAAATTAGAGTGGCGAAAGCAACCCGAAACTTATCCCATCTTGGTAACTAAGGAGAGGGGTGGTGTACATTCCACGGCTGAAAACTACAGCAGATCGACTCTATCAGGAAGAATCTTGTCCATGAGGCAGAAAAGTAGGACAGAACGAGCAGGCAATATAAAGCAACCTACAATGGTCTCGCGTGCGCAACCACAGCTGCTGGCGTGATTGGAGCTTGTGTTGCTGTGGCAACCATCTCCACTCTTACTACGCAGGTGGTGGCGATGGTTGCTATCTCGCTGGGTAGGGTGATCCTTGTCGCCTCTGTACTGGCAGTTGGACAGTACCAGATCCCAAGGAAGCTAGAGAAGCATGCTAAGTATGTGACACTAGCAGAGAGCACACTACAGGCCATCGACACATCGTTCAGTAAGGCTCTCAAGGACGGGTGGGTCAATGATGAAGAGTACCACCATATATTGACGCTCCAACCCCTGTACCGCACAGAGAAACTCAAAGTGCACCAGCAATGCCTCACATTCTCCAGTCGGCCGGTGGATATGCAGGTGGGGCGGCATCAGGATCTCTACGATGTCAAATAATTTGCTGTTTTAAGATGACTACTATAGCTGGTCTTTATGGTGAACCCTATGGTGATCATCCAGCGCCCACTGCCCCCCCCCCCACCCCGCAGTTCTGTCTAGACTGGCCGATTACGTGGTCTGCTGGATGATGTTCCAGCCCTAACACAGATCTCCATCACAGTTGATGCGATGTCCTGCATCAGTTTTTCCATCAATCCACGACCACTGACCAACCTCAGGATCGCCATTAAGGATGCTAAGAAAGCTCACCCCAGGATGGTCGGCCCACATCTCTCGTTCTGGAACCAAAGGCTGAACTTTGCCGTCTGGGCCACCACAGCAGGATGGGGAGTTGGTGCCAGTTTGCTGCACTCCTATTCTGGTACTCCTGAAGCGGTGCTCATTGCCAGCGGTCTCAGATTTTATGTGTACTACACGGTGAGACGATTTATTCATGAGTGGGATGTAAGCCTACCTGATACGAATGACTTCGATCCTCAGCTCAACAGCCACAGTCACTTGACGGTCAGCAGGCTATGCTCAGAGCTCAATACCCACTTGAACTATCGTTACTATGGCGGAGACATGGGTTTGGGATTTATGTACAGCGATCCGAGACGAGATGACTCGGACCTCCCCTATCAAACACAATGGAAAATTGGCGGTCGGAAGACTACAACGTTCTCCTTCGATGCAGAATCAGGGCCCGGTGCACTGGTGCAGAATCTACACATCTCCATTAACAGGCAACACCATCTAGATGCCTGGAAGTACTTTGTCCTCCACACAACCTCGGGGCTCACACCAACGGTAGTGCTGGATTTATATGTTCACTAGGTTGGACAGAGATATTTGGCCAGGTGTTAAATGCTGAGACTGATTGGTCAGGATCGTCTCTGGCAATGATTATTTTGAATTCCTTGTTATTTCCTGGAGAATCACATACTTTCTAACTCCAGGATACATTTGATATACGATATCAATATATCATAGAAGTCAAGTTTAGTCCAGAAGTAGATAGCATTTGACTTCTCAAATGTAGGCTTAGTGCACTTTCAAAACCAGAATTCAGTCCTGGCCAGTCAACAGTACGTCAGTATGCTATCCATAGAATCTAGACGATGTTGTTGTTGATTGTGGGTCAATAATTTAAATAGTTTGAACCAGAGAATGACGGGAGTATGAAACGCACACTTAAAATTTGGAGTAAAAACAAAAACAAATTTTATTCTAGCGAAATGTGACAAACGGACGGACGGCAAGCAACAGATGGATGATAATTATGAATGATCGATGAGATGAGTGATAATTATATGTTCTGCTGATGATCGAAGATAATAAATAACCTGTGGTTAATGGGCGCGCCGGGAACAGTTATTTCCCCCCCCCCCCAGAGGGCGTGCGTGCGTTGTGAGGCATACATATACTATACCGCGTTTATCAATGGCGAGTATAGTAACAACGTCAGAGTACCGTATCATTTCGTAACGCAAAGCCAGTTTAGGTAACAAAATGACGTTATATTGTTGTGTTCCTGGCTGTAAAGTTAAAAGAGGTGGAAATAGATTCCAGAAAGAAGCAGATATGCTATGTAAATTGCGAATAGCCGTGAAAGAATCGATACATTGACGCGCAAACTGTGGATGTCGAGATCGACTGAGCTCGTTTACAGTGATCATATATGCCTACATACATATTACGCCGGGGTGGTTCAAAGAAACTCTAACATATATGTTTAAATAAATTTATATTTTGATATTTTATTGTCCACATTATCAAATACATGAACAAATCGTACCTATATCGGACACGTTTTGGCGATCGCCAGTTAGCATCCCAGGTTGTGGCTATTAAAGCGTGGTCTCTTAAGACAAGTCAGTATGGAATGTACCGGTACAATGTCATGAATTGGGTAGTTTCTGTAAAACCAAAAGTCGATCAGTAAACCTGTTTTAACCGTTTAAAGCTAAATTAGTTCCAGAAAAATTATATTTCCTCATGGAAAATATCCAGTTGAATGCCGGGGTAGGTCTACAATAAAAATTATTTTTGAAAAGTTTCAAAGGAATGGCTAGCTGCAGGTGGACCGTTATATATATTATAACATTTAACATCAGACATAAATCACAAGTACAGCATAATGTATACATTATAGGAGGTGTAACCCCCAACCTTTCATTGTCAAGACTTACACATATTAATTTCCAATTAAGCAATGTATTTTAACCTCTATTAAAAGACCACCTGTCTTAAGAGACCACATTTGGGATGTCGCTCAATGCAGATTTGAAAATACGTCATCAATTTCGTTTGTTAGCACTGATGTCATCCATTTTCAAACAAACATTGTTCAAGATCACTATTGGTTAAGCAAATCAGAATGCTTGCATAGCCAATGCCCATTTGCAGGTTACGAGTCTCTTTTACAGAGCTTTCTACTGGAATGACTGGCTAAATTTTCTAAAATAGTCTTCTCTTGACTGGCAAATGGACATTTCTCAACAGAACTTCAAAATCAAACCCTGCAGTGGTATTGAGGAATGGCTATTTGCAGCACAATAGAAAAATAATTTTTGTAAATTTACCACAGGAATGACTGGCTCGTATGCCAGTCATTCCAGTTGTACATTTTCAAAAGTAGTCTTCTCTTCACCTGCAAATGAACATTTAATAAGCAAATATTTACATTTCTTATCAAATTTACCCATTAACGCGTTAAAACAGTGATCTGTATGTGAAAAGGCCTTCAGATCACAGAATCAGTGGTCATTTCAATCCCTATTGAGAGGATCCATTGTTGGCTAGTAGGTTCCATGCAAATTTATTAGTTACAAAATGATCATAAACTTACCTTATTGTTGTCTTGTTTGTTTATTAAATTTGGCCAAGCAGATAATGAGTAGTAGTCTTTTAACACATTAACCTCTATATGCCAGAAAACAGGATGTTTTATATATGATGCATGTACTTCCCTGTTCAATATTTTGAGACTAAATTGACTGTGAGGTATTGTTACCCCCTATGCCCTATTAGTTTGAAAATATTCAAGAGCTTTCATGTATATTTGTCTTGAAATTGAGACATGGGCATTACATATGTTAAAGGGTTAACAGAAACGGTTGACAGATGGAAAGGGACCATGGCACAAGCTGGATACAATCAAATTTAATACAGGCTTTGATAATTATTAACATTCTATGCGCAGTTAAGACGTGTGAATGATAATATTTGCTCAGGTATAACTTGCGAATGATAATATTTGCTCAGTTATGACTTGTGAATGATAATATTTGCTCAGTTATGACTTGTGAATGATAATATTTGCTCAGTTAAGACGTGTGAATGATAATATTTGCTCAGCTATAACTTGCGAATGATAATATTTGCTCAGTTATGACTTGTGAATGATAATATTTGCTCAGTTATGACTTGTGAATGATAATATTTGCTCAGTTAAGACGTGTGAATGATAATATTTGCTCAGCTATAACTTGCGAATGATAATATTTGCTCAGTTATGACTTGTGAATGATAATATTTGCTCAGTTATGACTTGTGAATGATAATATTTGCTCAGTTGTGACTTGTGAATGATACTATTTGCTCAGTTATGACTTGTGAATGATAATATTTGCTCAGTTGTGACTTGTGAATGATACTATTTGCTCAGTTATGACTTGTGAATGATAATATTTGCTCAGCTATAACTTGCGAATGATAATATTTGCTCAGTTATGACTTGTGAATGATAATATTTGCTCAGTTATGACTTGTGAATGATAATATTTGCTCAGTTATGACTTGTGAATTATAATATTTGCTCAGGTATAACTTGTGAATGATAATATTTGCTCAGTTATGACTTGTGAATGATAATATTTGCTCAGTTATGACTTGTGAATTATAATATTTGCTCAGTTCTGACTTATGAATGCTGATATTTGCTTAATTGTGACTTATGAGTGATAATATTTGCTAACTTCTGCCCTATGAGTGATGAAATTTGCTTAGTTGTTACATATTAGTGATGAAATTTGCGCAGTTGTGATTTATGAGTGATGAAATTTTCACAACTGTGAGCTAGAAGTGATGAATTGTTCGCAAGTGTCACATATAAATGATAATATTTGCTCAGGTATAAATTGTGAATGATATTTAATCATTTGAGACTTGTGAATGATGATATTTAATCAATTGAGATTTGTGAATGATGATATTTAATCAATTGAGACTTGTGAATGATGATATTTAATCAATATTATTGTGACTTAGAAGGGATGTAATTTGGTCAATTGTGACCTGTCACTTATGAATTAAGCTTGTAAGATCGGATCAAATTATGATCCATATCTCAGAAACTGCTTGTCAGATTTCCTAAAATTTCACCACAAGAAAGAGTGTGATCATATACTAGACGTCGCCAATGTTGGCCGAGCATGATCTGAAGAAATCCAGAAAGTGTGAAAAAACTTAAAACCTTGAAATCCTATTGGTTTTAAAAACATGGCTATACTGACATTTCATTATATAAATAAAGAGTATATTCACTAATCCAGTGTTTCAGCTCTGTATGTTATAAGGTTAAATATAATTGTATATGGATCATAGGATGCATCTATTTAACCCTTTAATGGTTAAATTTAGTCAAGACCTTAATATCAAAACGTGTCCTTATTGAAGCCCATTTTCTGGACAAGAGAAGAGTATTTTTGGAAATGTACCATTGAAATGACTGTTTCGGATGTCGAACCAGGCATTCCAGTGGTACATTTCCAAAGGTTCTCTTCGCTTATCCTGTAAGTGAGTATTTCTCAAGACCACTCCAGAGGCTGTTTTTTTCCTTGACCAGTAAACTGTTAAAAGGCAGGCAGGCGGGCAGGCGGACAGGCAGGCGATAGGGAAGTAAACAATAGGGAAGTGAGGCTATGTATAGGCTAGATAGATAGATGATCGATTCTATGACGCAAATGGTTACTACTGCAATATACTGATCATTCGTGTCAAGATGTGTTAGTTACATTACCTCGCAGAAATAACTTAACATGTCTCCAAAACGAAAGAAAATATACTGTTGAATATTTTGAACATAATGCCCAAGACAATGTTTTCCTATCCAGTTATGTTCAAAATAATCAACAGCACATTTCGGTCAACTAACATGTTTCTGATTTTGTTTTAGAAATATGATAACTTATTTATCCTTTGTAATGTATGAAGTGTATAGACAATCCAAAATAAGACACACCATGCTATCATGTCAATAGATAGGCACATTTGTGTTTGCGAAGGAACAGCTATGTGTAATAAACATATAGTGTTCATTCTAATATTTCTAATTTTATTTTCGAGAACAGGGTTCTTATTGCGATTCGAGACAAAAGTTATAAA
Source organism: Chaetoderma sp. LZ-2023a (assembly GCA_034401795.1). Classification (NCBI taxonomy): domain Eukaryota; kingdom Metazoa; phylum Mollusca; class Caudofoveata; order Chaetodermatida; family Chaetodermatidae; genus Chaetoderma; species Chaetoderma sp. LZ-2023a. Next base: position 33,063,764 of record CM067370.1, on the reverse strand, counting down.
TCTCATAATAACACATTATTGGTGATGGTGTTCTCTGAATGTGGCGTACTGTTCTAATATCCGTGCCTCAGACGGTACTCACAAAATACGGGCTCTAATGGAGGGCTTTAGGCATCAATCACATGACGGCATAATCAACTACGCGACGTGTATGCTGACGTCAATACTCAATTACGCCATGAATGACGGAGCTAAATTCGTCAGGGGTGCTTAACTAATGACGGACTAGACGTTGCTGTACGAATTATATGTCTTTAATATTTAATAAACATGTAGTAGTATATAAAATAGGGTTCCTAAATAAAATTCCACTGCAACTCCACTGCAGGCGTGGTATGAGCATGGTCCACCCCAAGACCGCCCTATTGAACCACACCCATCAACTCTTTGTACAAACTCCTTTAGCGATAAGAAGCCAGGTTATATATCCACGGGATGATGAGACAATTGATACCGGTTTTGCGGCTTGGCCTCATCAGCCCAGCCATGTATGTAGATGGGTTGGCAGCTCTCCATTCAGGGTCGCCTGACAATTCAACTCCAACTCCACGCCAGATGCCCACAACCATGGCTGAGATGCCCACTCAGCCTCTGCGTAGAAATCCTATCCCGGTTCCTGAGAGGCGAACCCCAGCTCCACACCGGAAGCCCACCGTCATGGCTGAGATGCCCACTCCGACTCTGCGTAAGAAGCCCATCCAGGTTCCTGAGGAGCCAACCCCAGCTCCATGCCAGAAGCCAACAGCCATGGCTGAGAAGCCCACTATGAGCCCATTCATGTCAGCAAATGTGGAGGACTTCCAGGAAGATCAGGTTCCAGACGTTGTGAGGAGGTCATGCACCAGTCAAAATTATCTGCTGGTATGAGTACTTCCCTGGCATGGGGAAAATGGTCCAGCAGCATTCCTAGATAACAACCAGAACAGAATCGAGAGAAAACTTGTTGAAGAAAGCATCGGCCTAAAGAGGGTGAAGTTCTGCCCCGCTCTCAGTCCCACTCTCCATAAGGAGAAGAATGATGGGGAAGATGTCACCACATATCCCATATTCTGTTCTCTACAGCATGCCCTCCTGAAAGCAAGCGGTATTGGCGTGGCCAAAGCCAAGGTACTGTAATGCCTTGAGAACTACACTCGCGAGTGGTCTGGCTGGGCAGTAGACCAGTTTGAGGCACTGTACCTCAACATCGCTAGATACCAAAGCCAGGGGTGAGGGTAATATATTAACACACTAGCTTCCATCAGGAGAAAGCGTAAAGTGGTCAATGTTAAGAACATGGATGACCATTGTCTGTGCTGGTCTCTCCTGTCAGCGAGATTTCCAGCAGCTGACAACACAAGTCGGCCGGCAAAGTACACAGAGCACTGAGACAGCCTTGACATCTTTGGTGTGGATTCTCCTACACCACTCTCCCAAATAGTGTGAGTTGAATAGCAGAACGGTCGGGCCATTAATGTCTTCGGATATGATAAGCGCATTTACCCACTACAGCTGAGTGAAGCTGATACTGACAATCCGAGGACGAATCATCTGCTTCTTGAGAAGGGTGGCAAGCAATCACTTTGCTTGGATCAAAAATCTGAATCGCCTGCTCTGCGATCAGAGTCGGTATAAAGGGAGAAAGCATTTCTGTGAGCGATGCCTCCACTGTTTTTTCCTTGAGTACATACTCACTCATCACTAACCAGAGGGTAGAGGTGTTGGTGGCAGACCAATGCGCATACAGATGCCTGCAGACGGTAAGCAGATGCAGGGCTGTGGTTAGATAGATCCTCCATGCACAGTACAAGGAATGCTCTTCAAGCAAAAGGCCTTCCACCTTTATATGAACATGCTTCACAGTAAGGGCCACCGTATATAGGGGATCCATCGAAACAAGACCTCTCCCAGCCCTCATGACACCAGGCAATGGATCGCCCAGAAGGTATTAACACCTTAGCCTATGGGCACAGGGATGCTGTCACAGCATTGGACGCATTTACCGATGAGCTGCTACTCCAGGTGGAGGTAGCTGAGTGTCATTATTATGTATGGGTGATATATTGAGCTTTTTCATCAAGATGAATTAAGCCTTCATTGACTAATTCCATATTGACCAAAATTGCTTGATCCTAGTTGCGCTCCAGCGCTAGATGATAACTGAAGCCCTGGCTGAGATGACAGCTCACTTTCTCTACTAAGTGTCGCTATGTAATCTATCTTTCGGCGACACCAGCATCTTTCATGTTCATCGACGACCTTTACGTCACTTTTCTTTAGATATTGGCAGTAATTTAAAACCTGTCATTCCATCAGAACTTTCCGTCATGCCCATGATGCCGGATCTACATCTTCGTCCATGTGTAATGCGGATCGACCGGTCAGGTATGAACCATCCCAGCATGTCTGGGTGTGAAACGGCTGGGCCCGGTATGTTCCAAGCATGGGCCCCTCATCTGAGTAGGACAGTACGAGTGTATAGAGTCATATACGAGAGGTTCGTAAAATGACCAAGTCAGTGAGATCACCTAGCGCACATGCGCGGTCGTCAGTCATTGCTTGCCATCCCGCGTTAGCATTGGAGACAAATAGAATCTTATTTTGTACCGAGTTGGTTCACGTAAGTAATTTAGACTACACCTTCCTCGTCGTTCTTGGTTTCGATCATAACTAGAATGAAGCGAGGTATTCTAAATCTCTTTACTATTTAAAATCGGTTCAGAAATATTGAACCCCATAGGTGTGTGCATGCATAGTGTCCGTGCATGGGTACGATAGCATGTCACGTGACCCACTTCTCTGCCTCTGAAGCTCGCTAGCAGATTGGCTGTGGCGCTCAAGCTGTACCATCACAAGCTGTATAAAAGGCACTGGAAAATTAGATTCATGAGTAGTCAGGGAGAGACTGGCGGTGGTGAGGCACCTGGTCAGAGAGGATGAGTCATATAGTACTGCGAAATCACATTAGATATCATGTTGGCCCCGATGTAAAGCTCATCCAGTATGTGGGGTGAGTGATGCGCTTGATGGTAACTCGCTAGATCTGCCATACCACGTCGACCAGTGGTGTAATAAATCTGTACATGATATACACGTAATGACCTGACTTTAAACATTTTGATTGTAGTTAGGGAAAATTGCTTGGTGCATTGTGTGAACTATTCGATGCATCTCGTCTTGTGATCCGCCAGAATGCATCCACCTTATTAACTTTTCATCTGTAGCCCTTTAAGTACCATAGGGCAGCTTCAATTTCAGCACCAGTACGGAACTTTCAACACACCGCTAAAAATATTAACTGTGTATATAGACATGACTAGCTACTAGCCATCTGCCTCTGCAAACATTCTTCTGCACTGTCCCTGAGAATTAGCCACATCAGACAGTTCGCCTGCAGTTTTTCCTAGGAGCTAACTTCCGCATCGTGCCATCTCACGTTCCAAATATGTTACGCTTCAACTATTGTGACTCTAGAACTTTTTTTTCCGTACAGATGACTAATAGGTACTCTGTTATTGTCATATTATTATTGTATTACATGTGTGCAACATGTACTGATGACTAATAGGTACCTTCCGGTCGCTTGAGACCATCTTTTTTAAGTTTATTATTATAATGTATATATTATTCTTATTTCTGTGCCCATAAGCACCGTCAATGTCGTGTGACCTTATAATTTAGTTATATGTTTTGTTTATTTAATATAAAAACATTGGAACCGCAGTTCCCTAGGCTACACAATCCAGCAAAAACAACCGCTTCACCTTGATCCCCCACATCATCACTTTTTCACTGAGGTCGCTGATCATGTTCTCATTGTGCGAACATGACATGTGGTCGACTAAACCTGGCCTATTTTAGCCCGATAAGATAGGTGTATAGCAGGAGGGACGATTACTTGGTAGGAGTCATTTTCTGTTAGTCTCTTTTCCGCGAGTAGTGGATATGTAACACCGCACACTGCCTAGATGGTATAAATTGGCCACACACCTTAAGGCATCCATAATATGAGTACTTGTCTCAGTCTAGACTCCTCCAGCCTCCGGGCTTAGTAATTGCTAGGGCTACTCTCCGTCACGTTATTTCAAGCTGACTTTGGAACTACTGGGGTTTCAGAGCAGTTAGAAATAAAATGAAAATGACCACATAACCACCACCCCCCCCCCATGTATCTTCGGATACTAGTCAGTTAGAAAAAACCCACCAAGGTAGGAAGCATTGCGAACATATTCTAGTTACTGGCCTGCTGTGCATCTCTTGGCGAAATTATATAACCTTAACATCAGGTAAATGTTAGTTCATCATGTGCGGATCTCATATGATCCATCCCCGACACACTGGCGACGGACATGATTCAGCTCTCTATCTAACTCTACAAGTGACTGGGTGCGGTCTTAGAACCCACCACGCCCTCACGGGGAAGGTTGCTAAAGTTGAATATCTGCCTATGTGTACACACTCTAAACTTATATGGACTTTTGAATGCTTATGTACCATAGCATGTCCTTGTGCTGTTATATGTGATTGCGATGCGATGGTGACGGGATCGTTATATGATTCCGGAGCTTTCACCTCATGGTATTTCTGCATGCTGTCTAACTGAGGGCGATGATCCATAGGGTGGCCATACGGACACCAAACATTCTCGCCCCTCAGACTTATATCCTAATGATAGTCGGCTCACACTGCCATTTGCGGTTTAACCTAGATCTGGACCCAAAAATTAAATACTAGGATAGATTTTAGCAGAAGGACTTCATAAATAAAGTAGCAACTACCAATACAGTATCTTTGAACTTATATAAGATGACTGTGTTGAATTCTGCAGAAATCATCCACCCCGTCTTCTCGTAAAACAGTGTGCATCACATTAAGCTTATAATTTCACTAGGTTGACTCTTTTACATAATTTTGTTTGAACACGAGCGCGGCACTCTTTGCCATCGCTCTTCCTCTGCTTCGGCGGTGTAGGCATTTTCCTGTGACGGAGGCCCTTTGACAACAAATAATGTTTGTATAGGTCAATATAGTTTATGTTAAACTTGCTAAGTTGCCGCGTTAGGACCCTCATTTGCGGGGATGCCTCACGGATCTTACTCTGTGAGGTACCTCTGGCGAGGACCATGATGGCGAGCCATTTACATGACCCTATGTACCAGACCTCTCCCGAATGGCAGTAAACAAGTACCATTTTTTGACTGCTACAATTATTAATTATTGTGTGTATTTAATTATGCCCCCCCCCCTCCTAAATGGAGCTGTGGAACCTTCACACTGGTGACACCAACAATGAAGATGAGACGATGAGGTTAACTTCCGTGCCAATGCTCGCATGGCCCCACTGGAATGTGAACATTCCTCCAGCTCTAGAAGTCTGTCCTTGTATAATCCAGTGGCGTACAACACCGGATCCACAAACCCCAGATCCACAGCTAACCAGCAGCCTCGTCCCAGTGTAACACGCACTGGCAGTACCGCAGAACGAGAGTATTGGGCAGACCAGCACACATGCCCGAAAACTACAAGTGGCACACTGTGTAGGGCTCGAACATGAAGCGAACCCACGCCCACGCTCAGCACCCGCATGTTCCAGTCTCCCTTATATTACAATCAGTACTTCCCCGGCGCAGAGGTGAAGTATTACGATAGAAGGGCAGCCCGGGCACTCACCAGCAATGAACTAAATTACCCTGAGTTGGAGGAAACACCAATATTACAACAACAAGAGTACTCGCCGATTAGCGAGGTGGCTTTCCGCGATGCCTCCTAGGCAGGTACATCTTACATCACCCTGTCGGACATCGATGCAAGGCATGCTACACATTTGCCGCATCACGGATATCAGTGGAGACACCCCCCTCGGGGGAAACCTCGACAACCTACACATCCAATGGGTTCACCATGTCAACCCGACGGTGTTCACCATGTCAACCTGACCCTCAATTGCTGTGGCCCGCATCACCACCCACCAGAACTTCGTCTCCCCGCTACCCATCGGTACCACGGTACAAACAGTGGGATAAGGATATGCCACATCCTACAAATCCCAGAACCGGCACACACACACACCACACCCACAATGGCCTTGTCATTCTCCTGGACCACCACTGTATAGAGGAAGACCCACCAGTGAACTACAGATCCGCCACGGGGTATGCATGTCACACTACCACCAGTTCACCATGTGCACCGCATCCACATCTCTGACAATATCCCCCTCTGCGAAAAGTTGTGATCCCACAATAACCGCACATACTAAACCCGCTTTCCTATGTAAAACGGCAGTGGCACGTCCACTGAAACAACGTTTACTCAAGCACCACGACCCACAACACTCTGGTGGTATGCAATACACACCTTCCTTCATCAGCATATCCAGCACCCAGCAGCAGTAGCAGTGATACAGACGGAAACCAGTGCTCCGCATCATGGATCTGCAAAAGAAAGTCCAACAAACGGTCAACAAAACGACGTTGTTTCCTTTGCGCCTCACACAAACATCCCATGATGTGCTCCCCCAAATGGCTGGCTCAGGTGGCGAAATGTCCGCACCATTCCAGTCGAATCCAAACAGCGCTGTATACAAACTCACAGTACACACCACCAGCCTCAGACATAGCAATGCTGGAACACGACCCTGAACACATGATCAACTCCCAATGCGTGAGTCTACAGATGATAGTGGATACCACCAACAAAATTCACATACTGTTTCGGGTATTCAATGGAACGCCGATCCTATAACGCTTGTCCCAGACATTCGCTGTCGCCATTTGGTGGACGTGATTTCACTGAAAACAGCTCCCACTACAATTACAACAGCAGCAGCTTCTGTTGACAGCATACCAGAACATTTGGATGAGATATACTTGTGTGCCGCAGTTGGACTAACGCAATCTCACAAATGTGATGTACGATGGATTCTGTTTAAATACCAGTAGAATTTTTCCATGGAGATATGGACCTGGGAGAAACTCACCTCATGCGTCACTCCATTGACACCGGAAACAACTGACCTGTACGTCAGCTGGTACGTCGACTTCCCATACATAAAGAGACAGAGGCACACCAACAGGTGAACGACATCTTGTGGACAGGCATAATAGAGCCTTCAGCATCCCCCTGGGCCAGTCCCATAGTACTTGAAGGGAAGAAAGACGGATCTTTGTGGTTTTTCTTTGACTACCGGTGCCTTAATGATCTCACGCGTTACCCCGGATAGATCAGGCATTAGATTCATTGTCCCGAGCCAAATGGTTCTGTACATTTGACCTGGCAAGCGGATATTGGCAGGTAGCCATTGATGAGGCTGATAGGGAGAAGAACACGTTCTTCTGTAAGAAACGTCTTTTCCAATTCCACACGATACGTTATGGCTTGTGCAATGCTCCAGAAACTGTCGAGCATCTCATTGAGCAGGTATTAACTACCCTGCAATGAGAGATCTGTCTCTGTTACATCGACAACTTTATCATTATTGGCTCTTCGTTTGCGCAGACTTTGTCCAACCTGGACAAAGTTCTAAGGTGGTTTCAAACCGCCAACCTCAAGCTCAAACCCAAGAAGTGTCATTACTTCGGGCAATGTGTCGAGTTCCTCGGTCACATGATATCCACAAATGGATTGCCCACATAACCTACACAAGCACAAGCAGCAGCAGACTGGCAGACGCCAACTTCCATAACAAATACTTGAAGTTTCCTCGGGCTCTGCCAGTAGCATAGCCGATACATCTGTAATTTCAGCGAGATTGCACCTCCCCTGTTCCAGATCACCGAATATAGATAAAGGAGTGAGAGGTTTCCTTCAGGGCATTGAAGGACATGTTAACAACCGCACATATTCTTGTATATCCTAAGCTCATGAACAAACAACAGACGCGCAGACACGAGGAATATATGCATAGATCCAGGAGGGGGTACACCCTCCGAAGGAATCTGTCAGTCCTTTATCCGCGATAGCTCCGTATTATTTTCAGAGGTTTGGGGAGTGCCATATGTACAATGACATACTCTACATGAACAACCAGATGATAATGGCTGAGCATTTCAAGGTCATGATAATGGAATAATTACATGACAACGCTGGCCCCTTAGCTGTGGAAAGAACCAGAGCGGATCAAACACAGATTCCACTGGATCAGGATACGCAATAGTGACAAGGCTTGGGTCACCAAATGTGTCCCCTGTCAAAGACGCGCTGTTGGCAAGTACCACACCACACTTTCACAAATTAAAATTGTGGGTGCACAATGGGAGCGAGTGGATATTGAAGTGCTCAGTCCCCTGAATAAGATGGATGAAGGAAACAAATACATCCTCGTAATTCAAGATTATTTTACGAAGTGGATAGAAGCATTCGCTTTAACAGACCAAGAGGCATCTGCAGTGGCAGAGGTTCTGTCCAGTAATGTGTTCTGCCATTTTGGAATGCCCTATGAGTTACATTCGGACCAAGGTAGTAATTTTGAGAGCTGGTTGATCTCTGTGCTCTGCAAAATGTTTCACATAGTCAAAACCAGAACAACAACATATCATCTGCGTGGAGATGGGGTAGTAGAGAGTTTCAATAGAACTCTCGTGGTGATGTTGACTAAGAAAACACACCTTGAGTGTTGCGATTGGGATCTTCGACTCCCATATCTATTCATGGCGTATCCCTGCTCGGTTACTGTTAGGCCATGAATTAGCCTTACCATTGGATCTGACCATGCACAGAATTCAAGAGGAGAAAAATTCACCCTCTCGCTATGTAGAGCTCATGCGGCAACGGATAGAACAGGCTCATGAACTAGTAAGAGAAACACTCTCCACTGTACACCGGCATCAGATAAGTTGGCATGACCAGCGTGTACATGGAGGCCCATATGAGGTCGGAAAATGGTTTGGGTTCACGATGTTCTGCAAACGTACCGAGTAAACTGAGTTACCAGTGGAAAGGCCCTTATGAGGTAGTAGTTAAGAAGTCAGACGTGACATACCAAATCCGCGCCTCAGATGGCATGAACTCAGTCATCCACTTCGAACGCCTTAACCCGTCTGCTAGTGACGACCCGGCACTAGAGCTCGGACTGAGCGATACACGTAACACTGGTACGTAGACCAATGTATCTACAGAAACAGGTATTCCCGACGTTAGCACAGAGCACTGCGGTGCCAGTTCAGCCCTTCTCCTACCAAGCTAGGAGATGGGTGAAGATACGGCTAACGCGGAGGACGATGATGAGCCACGTACTCGCCCCCCCCCATCCCTCCTCAGAGCGGGTCTACTAGGTCTGGGAAGACGTATCCAAAGACTTTCTCGTTTTTACTGTCCAAAGGATAGGAAGAAAAAGTTGTTCGGGCGACCTCTTCCCATTCCCACCCACTTCATGCTATTACCCCAATTATAGAATTGTCATAAGTGGAGGCTGAGGCTGACCTAAGCCATGCCTGTAGTACGGTGGAACATGTAATAAATAGCATGAAAGTGAAGAGAGTTGATGAGACCTTGGCCCGTTACGGACAACAGGAAAACCGTACAGCTCGGAGCATCCCCCTTCCACGCCCGAAAGCCACTGGAGAACCACTATCTAAGCCGCATCTGTGACACCACCTCCATTCCAAATGGCATCCCTAATTTCCACACCGAGCTCGGACATCACACGTCCCATCCTTCTCAGACCCAACCCACTCGTCGTCTGTTGCCTGTCCATGTTCAAATATGAGAGAGTTCGCTGTTTCAGGAGAGGTGGCCTCCCATACTTCGGTCATCCCCTTGGCCCATGGTGGGCGCGGAGGCAGCCTGTTCAGCAGACTCTCGGCTCGATTTTTCCCGGTACTTATAAACTATGACAGAGTACCAACCATCATGTTGATGTCCATTCCCCGTCCAAGAGGCACCCCACTCAACAAACGCCTCAACACCCCATTCCCCCCCGTGAGCAGCCAGGACACTACAGCAGAAAAACAGAAAGACAGGAGCAACAGAAACACACATGCCATTAGGGATGGCTACGTCAGTTTTAATTGCGCGAATACAATACATACGCATCTTGTTATAGGAGGTATAACGGAGACATCTACACACCTATCGTATCTGCAACATAGTCATCATCAACAGATTAAACAAACATGCACCTATCCTTTACAACAGAAAAGGATAGTGACATTGAATCTGCACCAGTGCCCACCGCATGGATACGGTGATCGATTTGCTCTCCGCACACTAGACATCCGCAATCAACAGACTCGGCATATTCCACGTGGGTAACTGAATATCATCCATCGCACTGCATGACTAACAACACATGCACCATCAGACTCCCTTGCATCAGACATCACTACATACACGGAGCAGAGAAACATGTTTCCTTCCTATGGACAACCCTTTTTGCAGTCATGTGGGAACTACATATGCGGAAGGATAACAGCATCAAGAACATCACCACCCACACCGCAAGGAACACCCACCCATCGAGGTGACATCAGAAATACAATGAATGGCACCACACCAATTACACGTAATAACAGATTTCTTTAGTGAGAGAGACGGATGACCACAGTCTGTGATGTGTAGCTAGTACTAGATAGGCACAGAATGTGGAATTCGACAATGGTCTGATTTAAGTTACGACAGCCCCAACCCCCACCCCCGCCCCACCCCCGTCTTGGTCATCCTCTGCCCCACCTGTTTTAAGGTTGGGCCATTACAGAGCGAATAAATTCAATGTCCGATAATGTTGTCACCGCAAGCACCGCAGTGCCCCTCCCCACCTGCAATAAAACTTTGACACCACACGACAGTGCAAGATTCATTCACAGAGAACCAGCCACGAGTATCTACAACCTACATCAACACGACAGAAACCTAGACACTCAGGATCACTGTTTCCCAATGTGCATACGACGGTATTGTAATTGTCCAACCGACGCACGCAGTTTCCGAGTTGTACTGTAATAATTAAGTTTGTGTATAGGTGCGGTGAGACTAGTCCTACCCACAGAGGAAGATATATGGCAGTCTTCCCACCTGGTAAATAAAGTCCTGCTTGGCGGGGTCATTAGACTTAACACCCGCAAGACATGAATATGTTTAAACCGAATAATAAATTACAGTCAGCTAAACTGTTATAATTTTGATTAAGAGCTAAAATGTTCTACCGCGCTTGTAAATCGCTAGCGCGATGGCTGGCAAGGCAGCACAAAATCTGAAATAATAATAAGAGTACTATTTAAAAAATAAGCATAATATTTCACTTGTCCGCACACGTAATCAAAGAATCTGCTGCATCCATGACAATAATGACCACAGGTATTTGCCGCAAAGTTACTCCAGCAGGTCTGGGCACCTCAATCTGTATATGCGGGTCGTGGTGCGTGATTGCGAACTGCGGATATGTTGCTGATGAGTTTCTCCGTACTAGTGTCTGATGAGTTAGTGGTTAAATTGGCAAAAGTTTGGTTTAACGAGCGTGGTGTTGATGTGTGGCTGGTGATGGCGACTGTGGTGGTGCTAGGTGTCTCGATCGTCTCTGTTGTGGTGGCTGCTGGTGTAGTGCGGATCGACCGGTCGGGTTCTGCACATCCCAGCCAAGCTAGATACGGGCCGACCGCCCTGGATTCGTTCCTATAAGCACGCCCCCACTGGGTGGAGCAATAAGCGTGTATGAGCCTATGAGAGAGATTTCGTTGTCAAAACGACTAAGTTCGTTAAAAAGCTGTGTTAGCAGAGCGCCTATAGCAAGACCAAGAGCGAGTAGTGATTTTAATGTACTGAGCTGGTGCGTTGTTATTGTTAATACTTAACCGTCCTCGTTGAATCTGGAATTCATCAAGACCAGAATTCTACGAGCTTTTCAAATACGTAAACCGTTTTAAAATCGGTCCAGAAATGGCTGAGTTATCGCCGTTTTCCCCTTTCAAAATATACTCAAAATATAGAAATAACGTCATAAATACGTATATATATACGTATCTAGATAATAAGTGATTTGTATGCACGTGACCCCTGACGTCATAGTACGCATCTATATATATATATATATATATTGCGATAATTAGATAATCATGCACCCATCATGCGTTTCTAGCGCTGATTGGATGGTTCGGCTAATTTTGATTGGTTGAGGCAACCGGTCCTGACGTTTCAGCGAGTATAAAAAGGGATAATTTCAGTAAATCAAGAGCATGATTGGCCAAGGGCCGAACAGTCGGGATCTGCCTGCAGCGCCCACCAGCAATACAGGTATTACGCGTTCACCTCTGTTTCGGCTGGTTTCTCTCCCGCGGTACTGCAGCAGTTTCCCACCCACGGCAACCTAAATGTTGTAAGCTCCCGGAAATTCTTTCAGGAGCAGTATTGGAACTTTAAATAATATTGTTCACATCTAATTAAGAACCAACAAGGGACAATATTGCGGTGGGGCTTTCTACGGCCTAAGAATGTGATTCTACCGATGTAGAGGCAGCGATGTTCTTTGGTGGATGACTCATCGGATCTGCCAGCAGGCCAAAAAGTGGATATTCAACCACCGCACTGCATGTCGTGTGTGTCTCTTTTAACTTTGTGAACGCAGCAAGTAACTTTGCCCGGTACGTCTTAAGAGATACCTGACGTGCACCGCACCGTTAAGCTTAGTTATGTATCTGCAACAGTATTCAACTATCCCCCTGATAAAGGGGTGTTCTTAAGTTGCATCCTACCATCATTGAACAGAACTTTTCTCATCGCAGTAATGTTATCATAGAACTTACTAACCGTTCGTTAGACATTCTTATATTGTGATTACCATCTTGAGTTCGCACCACTCCCATCCTGGATCAGCATGCGGGAATCATGTCTGTGGGAATTTACATGCGGAAACTTTCCAGCTTTCAGAGAACGTGTCAACTCACGTCAATCCAACGGTGACGTATCAATTTCAGTAACATGATAGCACGTCCTTAAGAACGGCTACCGAGTAGTCAAGTAACTTTATATAACATTCTCAATTCGTCCGTTAATTACAACTTCAATGATTGTAGTTTATCTTTGTAAACGGTCCTGATGACTAAAAGGCACCGTAACGGTCTTAGGACCGCTAGTTATAATTTCTTTATCTGTTCATAATTATTTTTATTTACTGTAAGGTGTTTTCACTAACCTCATCGTAATAGGTCTATCAACCTGTATTACTATTATTATTCTGATCATTTCACAGCGTTATTACTTGTATTTGGTTAGTTTAGTATATGGCTAGTAGCCATCCGTTGATATGTTTTGCTTATCTGTAGAAAACCTAGGACCGCAGTGCATTTAGGAAATACTATACAGCAACATTATATACGTATCATTTTCTCCCGCCACCAGAGAGGGATAGGCTCCTCGAAGGGTGACGGGAACAGGCGACAGTGGGCTCGCGAGGGGCTGAAGGCACGTAAAACTGTGATTATAGTGCAGACAAGATACTGAAGGCTTCCGTGTCTAACGAAGGATGAATTAACATCCTACTGTGGTACCGTCTAGTCGGCGCCATGTTCGGGGTGCTGAGGCGTGGGTTCATCCTGTCTCAGTAAGTGGACATATGTAGTACGTGGATGATATTCCACATCCAGGACATTTCTGGCAGACTAGAAGTTCGCTGTCTTTGCTAGAGATGGCCTGCAGGCAAAGCCGGGGAAACGGTCAAAGTTCGTATTCTGTGGGCAGATAGGTACGGATCAGACCGTCGGTTGCCCCTGAGTGTGAGCTCAGATGGTGATCACTATCAACTGGGTCGCCGGCCGGTCGTCTTGATCATGTCAGTTCATCAACCTGTATCTGGTTATGAGTGGTCAAGATGGCTCAATGTACAGTCAGGCCATGGCAAGCGTTCATATTGCGAGTCATGCCTCCTATGATCAGAGGTCATGAAAAGTGATTCTTTGGGAAGCAATAGGGTATGTGTGTGAGACGGTGTAACCTGTCACTTCCCGGGCTGGTGGGGCAGTCTGGGACCCAGGTCCCCGTGGGGTGGATGACCTGGCTAGTACAATCTGCACAGAGCCTCTCAGCTAAAATAGCATCAAAGAATGATCTACGCGGAGGCCTTGGCTGAAATGCGTCTAGCGGGCATCGCCTCCACGGTATGGTCTATGCGGCCCCTTGCCAAAATGACCTTAATTGGCGCCCAGTACTGTGTCCACTCGGCTCGGGAGTCTTCAGTGCGCACCTTGACTCTGTCCCGGATTATGGCCCCATAACTTGGACAGGTATTTATCTCAGGCATATACGGAGACGTACCTAGCCTAGGCTGCATCCTGTGTGCAGAACTTGGCGTCCGTCCATCGTGGCGGGGACAGTGAACCACACCGGGAAGGCCGAAGGGTACAAGTGACCAATCCGTTTCACTAATGTTGCTATCCGAGTTATAACTTTGTTTAGCCTGGTATGCTACCGACTAAACCTGACTATTCAGCTCGATAGGATAGGGATATTATTATTAGAGACAATTTCTTCGTTAGGAGACATATAGTGTATGCCTCTTTTCCGGTTGTTGTGGTAATCTAGCCTCGCACTCTGGCAAGATTGTGCAAAATTGGCCAACTTACTTATAAGGCGTCACATTTATAAAGTTATTGTCTCTCCTCATGTTCCACTAAGCCTTATGGCTTCTTAATTGTTTGGATATCCCTATCCGCACCATGAACTGATCCGACCCTGGGAAACTATTGGAGGTTTCCGAGCGGTGATGGCCAAGGTGTGGTGTCACATACACCTCCCGTGTATCTTCTGATAACTAGTAGTTAATTATCCTTGCCAATGCAAACATGTTTTAATTATTGATCTTTTACATCCCCTAAGAGATCTTTCCCGCACTGCAGTGCATATTGGGCGACTTATGTATAAACCTAACATCGGGTCAAAAGTGTAACTCCGTAGGACATGGTGACGGGTGGGATGCGCATCTCCACCGAATTCTGTAAGAATGTCTGGGCAAGATGTTGGGATCTGCCACGCCCTCTCCGGAAGGACATTCACGGTGGATATTCGTTTCTCCAACCCACCGCCGTAACGATGACTCAGTTGCTTAAATGTGCTTATGTGAAAAGTAGCCATTGTCCTGTGACGTTTTATGTGGTTACGAAGTCGGGCATCCAGATATTTACCAAGCTCGAATGTCTTACCTAGTAAGATGTACACACGCTGTCCTCGGAGGTAGATGCTTTCCAAGGCTTCCCACGGGAGGCGGGGCATCTGCACCCTCGGACAGCCATGTTCAAAGATAGGTAGGAAACCCCGCCAGTTGCGGCCTAAAATAGTTCTTGTCTTTAAAACATAACTGATAGGTTAGGCATAGCAGAAGGCCCGCAGAAATACAAGCGGCACCAACCAATTCAGTATCTTGAACCTACATAAGATGGTGACGTGGGAATCCCTAGGGAATCGCCGTTCCGTCTTCACGTAAAACAGCAGGCAACAGTTTAGTTATAGTTTCGCTAGGATGGTCTTTTCTTTACAGCACTGGTTGAATATAAGAGTGGCCCTTTCTGCCCAATACTCTTCTCCCCCCCCCCCACACTTTAAGCGGTGGCAGCATTTTTCTGTGATTGAGGCCCGCACGAAGCACTTGCCTCTCGCAAGGATCCAGTGATGGCGGCCCGCACGAGGCTACTACTTCTCACCAAGAAATACAGCATCAGAAGTAATGCCCGCGAAGGGCACATAGCCTCTCGCCACAATAAAGGATTTGTTCCCGGGCAAAGTGTACTCAGTAAAACGCTGCATCGTGCACCAACAAGACATCCGAGCAGTGCCACATACATCGGCCAGCAAACTTATTCAGGCTGCTAAGATCAGGAGACTCACCATCGCAACCGCCGCCACCTCATCACGCATTATCACAGCTTTCCACAAAAGTCAATCCACACCTACCAGCACGGCCCCCACCACCACCGTGACCACGACCATTATAACAGTGTAGTTCGCGGGGTAGCGTCGGGCCGTTCCAGTGTCTGTTGTTGACTCGCCGCGCCGCATGTGCATGACGAGCGATGACGCTGGTTAGCTCCAGGTCACGGGGTTATGGATCCCATGCAACACTGCACTACGGGTAAAAAGGACCGGCTCCTAAGGCCGGTGGCACTCAATCGTTCCAGTGGGGCCGTACGACCATTGTTGCGAGCATTAAACACAACAGTCTCATCCCATGAATTGGTGTCACCCGTATGCCTGTCCATAGCAATTTTGAGATCTATGGACTTACACAATTTGATGGTGACCTAACCTAAATAAGCCTATACAATTGATTTACCTAAAACAGACCGTCAAGGTTGCTAGATACAATGAGCCTACGAAAATACAAGACATAGAGACAGCCTGATGAACTTTTAAACATGGGACCACCGGAGGTACCACACAGACTCGCAGGTCCGAAGAAGTACCCCTGAAAAGGAGGTTCCCACATACGAGATCACTAATTAACTTTATATAAGTTATTATACCTCTAAGCTAAAAAGGAACAAATCCTTTATTGTGGCGAGAGGCTATGTGCCCTTCGCGGGCATTACTTCTGATGCTGTATTTCTTGGTGAGAAGTAGTAGCCTCGTGCGGGCCGCCATCACTGGATCCTTGCGAGAGGCAAGTGCTTCGTGCGGGCCTCAATCACAGAAAAATGCTGCCACCGCTTAAAGTGTGGGGGGGGGGAGAAGAGTATTGGGCAGAAAGGGCCACTCTTATATTCAACCAGTGCTGTAAAGAAAAGACCATCCTAGCGAAACTATAACTAAACTGTTGCCTGCTGTTTTACGTGAAGACGGAACGGCGATTCCCTAGGGATTCCCACGTCACCATCTTATGTAGGTTCAAGATACTGAATTGGTTGGTGCCGCTTGTATTTCTGCGGGCCTTCTGCTATGCCTAACCTATCAGTTATGTTTTAAAGACAAGAACTATTTTAGGCCGCAACTGGCGGGGTTTCCTACCTATCTTTGAACATGGCTGTCCGAGGGTGCAGATGCCCCGCCTCCCGTGGGAAGCCTTGGAAAGCATCTACCTCCGAGGACAGCGTGTGTACATCTTACTAGGTAAGACATTCGAGCTTGGTAAATATCTGGATGCCCGACTTCGTAACCACATAAAACGTCACAGGACAATGGCTACTTTTCACATAAGCACATTTAAGCAACTGAGTCATCGTTACGGCGGTGGGTTGGAGAAACGAATATCCACCGTGAATGTCCTTCCGGAGAGGGCGTGGCAGATCCCAACATCTTGCCCAGACATTCTTACAGAATTCGGTGGAGATGCGCATCCCACCCGTCACCATGTCCTACGGAGTTACACTTTTGACCCGATGTTAGGTTTATACATAAGTCGCCCAATATGCACTGCAGTGCGGGAAAGATCTCTTAGGGGATGTAAAAGATCAATAATTAAAACATGTTTGCATTGGCAAGGATAATTAACTACTAGTTATCAGAAGATACACGGGAGGTGTATGTGACACCACACCTTGGCCATCACCGCTCGGAAACCTCCAATAGTTTCCCAGGGTCGGATCAGTTCATGGTGCGGATAGGGATATCCAAACAATTAAGAAGCCATAAGGCTTAGTGGAACATGAGGAGAGACAATAACTTTATAAATGTGACGCCTTATAAACACACGTGTCATGC